>SJYG01000305.1:2498741-2552574 GCA_006410535.1 Litocranius walleri | reverse complement strand
TCGGAGCAGGGCAGGACAGCGAGACGACGGCTCGGAGCAGGGCAGGACAGCGAGACGACGGCTCGGAGCAGGGCAGGACAGCGAGACGAGGACGGCTCGGAACAGGGCAGGACAGCGAGACGACGGCTCGGAACAGGGCAGGACAGCGAGACGAGGACGGCTTAAGAGCCTTCTGGGACAGCATTAAACGCACCACTGTTCATATTATAGGGGTCCCAGAGGAGAAGACAGAGGGAAAGAACCTGAGAAAATACTCAAAACAGATAATAGCTAGAAACTTCCCTAACTGGGAAAGGAAATAGTCACCCAAGTCCAGGAAGTACAGATAATCCCAGGCAGGATAAACCCAAGAAGGGACACTCCAAGACACACAGTAATCAACTGCTGTTAATAAAAATTAATGACAAAGAGAAAAATATTAAAAGCAACAAAGGAAAGAGAACATACAAGAGAATGCCTATAAGGTTAACAACTGGTTTTTCAGCAGAAACTCAGGCTAGAAGCGGGGGTGGGGGGGTGGGGGGGTGTTTACTTGCTCAGTTGTGTCCAATTCTGTGTGACCCCCGTGGACTGTAGCCACCAGGCTCCTCTGTCCATGGCATTCTCCACGGAAGAATACTGGAGTGGTTGCCATTTCCTTCTCCAGGGGATCTTCCTGGCCCAGGGATCAAAACCCCATCTCCCGCATTGGCAGGCACATTCTTTTCCACTGCTGCTGCCAAGCCGCTTCCATCGTGTCTGACTCTGTGCGACCCCATAGACGGCAGCCCACCAGGCTCCCCTGTTTCTGGGACTCTCCAGGCAAGAACACTGGAGTGGGGTGCCATTTCCTTTTCCAATGCATGAAAGTGAAAAGTGAAAGAGAAGTCGCTCAGTCGTGTCCGATCCTCAGCGACCCCGTGGACTGCAGACCATCAGGCTCCCCCGTCCCTGGGACTCTCCAGGCGAGAGTGCTGGGGTGGGGTGCCATCGCCGTCTCCTCTTTCCCGCTGAGCCACCAGGGAAACGCGATAGAAGGCAGTGGCATAATATACTCAAAGTGATGAAAGGGAAAAACCTACAACCAAGAATTCTCTACCCAACAAGGCTCCTGTCCAGATCTGATAGAGAAATCAAAAGTTTATACAGAAAAGCAAAAGCTACGAGAACTCAGCAACACCAAACCAGCTTTACAACTGGTTTCTGGAGGATGGCAGCTCAAGACCAGCTGACTTGGAAGTGCTGGTTGCCCAGTGCTTTGTGTCAGTTCTATTTTGTGACGTAGGCAAGTATGCCAGCCAGGCTTTTTAGCAGGACACTGAATTTTAAGTCCTCAGGAAGTTATGTGACTGCACGCATTTTAACTTAGTAATATTTTAATAACCCGTATTGTCTCAGATGATTAGAAACTATAGACCTCACGTAAAATAAAAGGTTCCTCACTCACCTGGAAGAACCAAAGAAAAGTCATGTGTGCCTGGATGGTTTCACCAATAACTTTCAGGATCGGCTGGGTCTGAAGAGCTTCTGGAAGACAGCTGACATGGGGGTAAACAGACAGACTTCCTCCTTTGCTCACCTGAACAGCAGAGAAAGGGGAAACTTAGTTCATCCAAACAGGGCAGGCAGAAAACAGAGCCGGGGCCCCCAGGTGCTGGTACTTGAATCATTCTACTTTCCTACGTCTGAAATTTTCCATGGAAAAAGTTAAAAAGGCACAGGCCAAGCAACACTGCAGAACCGTGCTGGGGCAGGTTCAGGACCACATCGCTCTGTCCCACACGTGGCAGCCTGAGCTCAGCTATTATTAACATTCCAAGCTTCAAATCCAGGCTGATGGGAAAAGTCGTTTAAAAAGATACTGATCGGGCTGACATCCCTTTAGTCCCCATTCCTGTCTTCTGCGTCTTCAGATGTAACTTATAATTTAGGCTATCTTTCCAATCTACACTTTTATGATATTTTTAGAATTTTTTTTTTTTGGCTGTGCTGGGTCTTCTTTGCTGCAGCAGCGGGGGCGCCCCTTGGCTGCGGTGCGAGGGCTTCTCGCGGTGGAGGCTTCTCTCGCTGTGGAGCACAGGCTCAAGGCACGCAGGCCTCAGCAGGCGCAGCGCGTGGGCTCCGTGGGCTGCAGGGCCTGGGCTCTGGAGACCGGCTCCGTAGTTGCGGCACACGGGCTTACTCGCTCCATGGTGTGCAGGATCTTCCCAGACCGGGGATCGACTGGCAAGCCGCTCTTAACCACTGGAGCACCAGGAAAGTCCCTATTTTTCGGCTTTTTAAAAAGCAGTGGAAAAGTACGCATAAAGTTTGTCATTTTCACCTCTTTCAGCGCTGCGGCATTCAGTCCATTCACATTGTGCAGCCAGCGTCACTGCTCATCTCCAGGACTGTTTCATTTTCTCAGACTGGAGCCCTGTCCCCGCGAAGGCCCAGCTCCTCTGCCTGCCCTCCCACTGCCTGTGACTGTGCCTTTGGCTCCTCTAGGGACCTCACGTGAGCGGGGCCACGCGGCATCTCTCTTCCCGTGGGACCTCACGTGAGCGGGGCCACAAGGCGTCTGTCTTCCTGTGAGACCTCATGTGAGTGGGGCCACATAGCATCTGTCTTCCTGTGAGACCTCACGTGAGCAAGGCCACGTAGCGTCTGTCTTCCTGTGAGACCTCACGTGAGTGGGGCCACGTGGTGTCTGTCTTCCTGTGAGACCTCACGTGAGCAAGGCCACGAGGCGTCTGTCTTCCTGTGAGACCTCACGTGAGCGGGGCCACGAGGCGTCTGTCTTCCTGTGAGACCTCATGTGAGTGGGGCCACATAGCATCTGTCTTCCTGTGAGACCTCACGTGAGTGGGGCCACGTGGTGTCTGTCTTCCTGTGAGACCTCACATGAGCGGGGCCACGCAGTGTCTCTCTTCCCGTGGGACCTCATGTGAGCGGGGCCACGCGGCCTCTCTCTTCCTGGGACCTCACGTGAGCGGGGCCACGTACTGTCTGTCTTCCTGTGAGACCTCACATGAGCGGGGCCACATAGCGTCTGTCTTCCTGTGAGACCTCACGTGAGTGGGGCCACGTAGCATCTCTCTTCCCGTGGGACCTCACGTGAGCGAGGCCACGTAGCGTCTGTCTTCCTGTGAGACCTCACGTGAGCGGGGCCACGTAGCGTCTCTCTTCCCATGGGACCTCATGTGAGTGGGGCCACGTAGCGTCTGTCTTCCTGGGACTGGCTCATCTCACGTGGCATGATGTCCTCCAGGCTCATCGGCGTGGCCGCACAGACACTTGGGTTGTTCCCGCCTTTTGGCTTCTGTGAATAGTGCTGCTGTGTCATGGCTGTACACCTTCCAATCTATTTTTAACACATCTGTCACCAATACTAAATTTTTAAAAATTTGACACCAACACACTAAACACAATCAATGTCTTATAGCCAACTTTTGTCATTCATGTTATTTCTGAAGTCTATGTACTGCTAGGTCATCTGAGTAACATATGGCATTCTTGGCTCTTCTCTAGTGGCTCGGGTGGTAATTTGCCTGCAGTGCAGGAGACCTGGGTTCAATTCCAGGGTCAGGAAGATCCCCTGGGGAAGGATATGGCAACCCACTCCAGGATTCTGGTCTGGGAAATCCCATGGACAGAGTAGCCTGGTGGGCTACAGTCCATGGGGCTGTAAAGAGTCGAACATGACTGAATGACTAACACCGTGACTTTTGATGGCATTCTTACAACATAAGGTGAGTATATCTTATTAAAATTTTAATATATCGCTTAAACTTTCATGCATTTATTCTCTCGATGGCTTTAGATGGTTTATAACTTATTTCTGACCTACTGAAGGTCATGCTGGTGAGGACACCTTGGTAGTCTCTCTGTGCACAGATGCCTCTCCAGAGACAGAACTACTCAGTTGTAGAATGGACACCTTCCCATTTTATTTGATTTTCTGAATTTCCCTATAAAGTCGCTCTGCCAATTTGTATGGTCAGATATTTGGGACCAAGAAGGGAGGAGTCTCCATTACGATGACGCCATTACAGTGACTCCCCCGTGTCTGAGATCTCACTTTTTGTCTTAGTTACCACTGCCAATCTCAGTCCAAAAATATTAAAGTAAAAATTCCAGAAGTAAGAAACTCATTCATAAGTTTCAAACTGTGCACAGCCCTGAATAGCATGATGAAATTCTGTGCCATCCTGACCCCTTCTGCCCAGGACGAGAATCATTCTTTTGTCCGTCCAGCACATCCATGCTGGTTGCCAAGCAGTCTCCATTATCAGATCTATGGTATCACAATATTTGTGTTCAAGTAACCCTTATATCGGAGAAGGCAATGGCGCCCCACTCCAGTACTCTTGCCTGGAAAATCCCATGGATGGAGGAGCCTGGTGGGCTGCAGTCCGTGGGATCGCAAAGACTCGGACATGACTAAGTGACTTCCCTTTCACTTTTACTTTCATGCTTTAGAGAAGGAAATGGCAACCCACTCCAGTCTTCTTGCCTGGAGAATCCCAGGGATGGGGGAGCCTGGTGGGCTGCCGTCTATGGGGTCACATAGAGTCGGACACGACTGAAGCGGCTTAGCAGCAGCAGCAGTACATCCTGGGATGTTTAGAAAAAAGCATAATATGTACCTGGCCTAAGTTTAAAAAATATCTACATGGTAGTGAAAAGCCTTCCCCAGTAACTCAATCGGTAAAGAATCTGCCTGCAGTGCCGGAGACCCAGGTTTGATTCCATGGTCAGGAAGACCCCCTGGAGAAGGAAATGGCAACCCACTCTAGTATTCTTGACTGGAAAATCTCATGGACAGAAAAGCCTAGTGGGATACAGTCCAAGGGGTTGAAAAGAGTTGGACACGACTTAGCAACTAAACCAGTGAAAAGGAAGATGAAATCATTCTAATATAGAGTAGCCAAAAACATTTTATGAGAATGCAATGTCAGTTTCATGGAAATACATTCTATACAGAAAATCAGATTATATTAATAGCATTTTTAATATTCAGGTTTCTTTCTGAACTTGTGAATTACCAAAACAGGATATGAAAAGTTTTAAGTCATAGACATGAATAGAAGCCTAGGAATTCCTGGCTTTTTGAAGTGGTTTTACTTACATAAGCCTTTATTCAAGAAGAGTCACTCATCTAAGACAAGCTTCACTAAATACTAATGCTATCAAAGTTCAAAGACATTCTGTGGTGCATTTAAAGATAAATACCTATGTCCAGGTTCTGATTCAGTGAAAGTCAGGATTCAGGATGCCTCCTCTGCTTCCTCTTCCACTTAGATTTTCCAAATCTGATAAATCAAGAGAGACGCAGCCGGATTTCTCTGTGTTGAGGCTGCCGGATGTGTTTATGTGGAAGGATGGCTTTAGCTCATCTCTCCACAGACCAGTAATCTTGCTGTTGCATCAAAAGTCTGCCAGCACCTGTCATGTCACAGGGAAACAAGGAGTCCCCAAAGTAAAAGACTTCTTTCATCCTCAGAAAATGATGAAGAAGTAACATGTGGATGGAAACTTTTTATGTATAGTTCTGTTTCCAAGGCCATACGAATCTGGGTTTTTATCAGGTGCCAGTCATGGAATATTCTCCAGTGAGAGATTTTAGACCCTCGGGCATCACAAGGTGCGTGGACAGCTGCAAAGGGAGCGGGCAGCTCGGCTGCCGCCGCCCGCAGAGCAACCCCAGCCCCGGACTCCAGGTGGACTCCGTGGAGGGGCAGCCGCCATGGAGCATTATTGCGGAAAGGGCTTAACTTGATCCAGTTAAGGCTTCAGCTAGAGCTTTAACTGTTTTATCTTCTTTCAGAAGATAGAGGAGGTTGATGACAGTAATTAGTTGATATATTCTCATTATTAAAGAGAAAACCCATTACAGAAACTACATCGGCCAGCTTTGTTCTTTGAAAGGAATTCAGCAGCTCCTGGAGACTCCAAATTACCCCAGAGGGGGTGTGCCAGCACCGGATGCCAGTCACCCGAGACGCTCCCTGCCAGCACAGTCACAGCATAAGACAGCGTCTTTCCTTCCCTGGTGGCTCAGCTGGTAAAGAATCTGCCTGCAGTGCAGGAGACCTGGGTTTGATCCCTGGGTTGGGAAGATTTCCTGGAGAAGGGAAAGGCTACCCAGTCCAGTATTCTGGCCTGGAGAATTCCATGGACTGTATAGTCCATGGGGTCACAGTGAGGGTTGGACATGACTGAGCAACTTTGACTTACCTGTTAACACTGGCAAAAAAAAAAAAAAGTGAGGGAAGCTAATGGCTAGCCCAGCTTTCTAGGTAGTGCAGTGGCAAAGAACCCTCCTGTCAGTACAGAGACTTGGGTTCAGTTCCTGGGTCAGGAAGATCCCCTGGAGGAAGAAATGGCAACCCACTCCGGTATTCTTGCCTGGGAAATCCCATGGACAGAGGATTCTAGCAAGCTATAGTCCATGGGGCTGCAAAGAGACAGGCACTACTTACTAAAACTAGAATGTAAACTGTAAAAATGGATTTGGTTGACCTGATGACTGGAAAGGGCCAGCAAGACCTCAAAGGGGAACTAAAAGGAAGGAGGAATTTGTGCAGCTAATCAAGGCTCTATACAGTCACCTGTGTTCAGTGGGCAAGAGCTGGTCCTCAAGTTGTGTGTGGCCAGGCCGGGAATTCTCCTAAATCTGCTATATTTAATATACATTATTTTTTATTGAGATATAATTGACATATAACATTAGATTGGGCTTCCCCGGTGGCTCAGTGGTAAAGAATACGCCTGAAGTGAAGGAGCCCCAGGAGACACAGGTTTGATGCCTGGGTCAGGAAGATCCCCTGGAGGAGGGCATGGCAACCCACTCCAGTATTGTTGCCGGAAGAATCCCATGGAGAGAGGAGTCCGGTGGGCTACAGTCCATGGGGTCGCAAAGAGCTGGACACGACTGAGCGACTGAGCATGCACATGTGCAACGTTGTGTTAGTTTCAGGGGTACAACACAAGGATTTGATATTCACAGATACTGTGAGACGATCACCACAGTAAGGTAACACTCATATCCATAATTGTCACACATTCTTTTCTTGTGATTTTAAGTTTTAAGATCTACCCTCAGCAACTTTCATCAAATACGTAATACAGCATTATTAACTATAGTCACCATACTCTACATGACATCTCCTGAAGTTTGTATCTTTTGATCCTCTTCACCCATTTTGCCCACCCGCACCCTCGCCTTTAGCAAGCACCAGTTTAGAAAGCTCAGTGGATCCCATACAGGACAAATACTTAACAAACAAACTGCTTAAAACTAGAGGCAAAGAAAATATTTTGAAGTCTATGGGGGGGAAACAATGCATTTTATGTAGAGGAAACAGTATTCAAATTACAGTGTCCTTTAAGAAGCGAATGCATGAACAAATTGTGTTATTTTCCTTGTAACTCCTGAGAGCCTCTTTGAGTCTGTAACTTCAGTGTCTGTGTCATCTTGGGTTTGGCATCTATGTGTTTACTGTGCCTTAGTATACTGGTCACATTTTCCTGTTTCTTTATATGCTGAGTAATTTTGAACTGTATTTTGGACTTCTGAATATTGTACTATGTTTTCAGTCCTGCTACAATCCTCTGGGGAATGTTTATGCTTTTGTTTTAGAGGAAAACTGAGAGTTCTGCTTCATCTTCTCTTTGGTCTCTTCTAGTCTCAGCTGTGTTGGTTCAGGTCTGTCCAGTGTGTGTACCCGGTTGTACCGAGACTTGTGAGGGGTGCACACAGAATTCGGTTCAGTTCAGTCACTCAGTGTGTCCAGCTCTTTGCAACCCCATGGACTGCAGCACGCCAGGCTTCCCTGTCCTTCACCATCTCCTGGAACTTACTCAAACTCATATACATTGAGTTGGTAATGCCATCCAACCAATCTCATCCTCTGTTGTCCCCTTCTTCTCCCGCCTTCAATCTTCCCCAGCATCAGCGTCTTTTCTAATGAGTCAGTTTTTTTCCGTCAGGTGGCCAAAGTGTTGGAGCTCCAGCTTCTGCATCGGTCCTTCCAGTGAATATTCAGGACTGGTCTCCTTTAAGCTGGACTGGTTGGATCTCCTTGCAGTCCAAGGGACTCTCAAGAGTCTTCTCCAACACCACAGTTCAAAAGCATCAATTCTTTAGTGCTCAGCTTTCTTTATGGTCCAACTTTCACATCCATACATGACCACTGGAAAAACCATAGCTTTGACTAGATGGACCTTTGTCACAAAGTCATGTCTCTGCTTTTTAATACACTGTCTAGGTTTGTCATAGCTTTCCTTCAAGGAGCAACTGTCTTTTTATTTCATGGCTGCAGTCACCATCTGCAGTGATTTTGGAGCCCCTCAAAATAAAATCTCTCACTGTTTCCATTGTTTCCCCATCTATTTGCTATGAAGTGATGGGAGCTGATGCCATGATCTTTGTTTTTCGAATGTTGAGTTTTAAGCCAGCTTTTTCACTCTCCTCTTTCATTTTTATCAAGTCTTTAGTTCATCTTCGCTTTTTGCCATAAGGGTGGTGTCATCTGCATATCTGAGGTTATTGGTATTTCTCACTGCAATCTTGATTCCAGCCTGTGCTTCATCCAGCCCAGCGTTTCGCATGATGTGCTCTGCATATAAGTTAAATAAAAAGGGTGACAATACACAGCCTTGATGCACTCCTTTCCCGATTTGGAACCAGTCTGTTGTTCCATGTCCAGTTCTAACTGTTGCTTCTGATCTGCATACAAATTTCTCAGGAGACAGGTGAGGTGGTCTGGTATTCTCATCTCTTGAAGAACACATAGTTAGAAAGGCACCTCTCTGGTGCTCTTTCCTGTGGGCTCCCTCCAGCAGTCTCTGACCCTCGCAGGCCCTTTAGCCTGTTTCTTCCGGCCAGAAGTATATTATTTCTGTTGTCATTGTCATGTCAGTTCATGAGATCTTTAGAAGTCCATGTGAGAAAAGAAGTGGAAAACTGACCCCTGTGTGGGCTGTATCTCCAAGATATGACTTCTTCCACTATTAGCGTGTTTTTTTGTACTTATCAGAGTTCTCAGGTAGTTTTGAAAACATATTTTGTCCAAATATATCAGCCACAATTAACAAGAGGAATGGGTTCCACTGGTCTAGAACTGGACAGTATTTTTAAATTTCAATTTCTAAAAATTTCATGTCTAGAATTTTTAAGAGTCCTTTTTATTTCTTTAACAGGTGTCAAGTTTACATTAGATTGGTGGTTATTTCAGTATCTGCAACCACAATCAACCCCCTTTTGTGCCCCTTTGTTATATTTTTTTTTGTTTCTTCTTGGCCCCTTGTCCATCTCCAGATAGTAATTGTTCTATTTCATCTCACTTAGAGTTTGAAACTGTGTTAAGAACTCAGTCTCTTAGAAGACCAATTAGAAGACAGCAAATCCTCTATACCACCATTAATCATTCCAAAACTAGTGAACTGGCTCACTTAAGAGAAGCTATCTGTCACTGAATAATTAGACATTTACTGTCCTTCCCCTTTATGAATTTTAAGACCTTGACCCTTTGTTTTTTAGTATGGATTAGCACAAAAGGACTGATGGTGGCATAGCCATTGCCCACCAGTATCTGGGCAAAAAGAAGACCTGGGTCAGTCTTCCTCAACATTCCTGAGAAGGACGTGATCGTGCAGTCCAGAAAGTACAAGACCACAAAGAAACTCATGAGCAGCAGAATGGCCTCAGTGGCCCTTTCTTCTGGGGATGTCTTTGGAGAAAGCGTGGTGCTGTGAAGGTGCTGGGTCTGCCTCTTATGCCTGTACAAGAGAGTCACCATGTATCCACTTGAGACGGCCATGAGCCCTATGAGAGAGACATCCCAGAAGGTTGCTAGGGAGAAATATATGTACCTGAGAAAGTAACTCAAGGTCCAAAGTGAGCAGGATTCAGTGATAACCAGAAAACGGTCCAAGGTCACGTTGGGTGTGGCAATGGCTGAGACTAAATAGCGACTACTAATGGACATGTTAAAGACCCAGAGGAGGAGAAAGCAACGTAGGTTGTGATTTGACGATTTAAGTTTGAATTTTGCCAAACAGGAGTTTCTGACATTGAGGGTGAGGGCCTGGAAGATGCTCAGCAGGCAGGTGGTACCAATGGAGAGGCCCCTTGTCAACTTGTTTAAGTAGAAAACTGATTTACATTTGATGTCGTCCCAAGCATTCTGAGACCCAAAGATGCCAGTAGCTACGATCCCCACGGCTACCAGCATGACTGTGTGTGTTAGGGCCAAGGGACTAATCATCAGATTGGTGGGCTTGGGTCTGTGCTCGAGAAGGAAGGTGTGGACGTGGAGGAGGAGAAGGATAGTGTTGGCTGAGATCCCAATAACCACTTCACAGAAGAATGCATTTCTTATAGCAACAGAACTGGAGGGTTTATCTTTATCCATCTCTATGGGGATATCTATTTATAGTAAACGTCTGAAGAGAAAAGTGAGAAAAATTCTTTTTACCACAAATATCACCTTCCCCATTTTCAACCAACACTATTACCATCATCAAAACATGTGGATTGATCCGAATGCATCCGTTTTCAGGTCCACGCGTCTATGGACTTGATGCTCAAGTCTGCCTTCGCGCCTACCTGGGTGCCATTATGCTTCTCTCCCCCAGCCCACCCCTGCGCAACCCATCCACAGTGGATGATGGGCCGGGCTCTAGCAGCACTGCTACAATTAAGTTTCATGCTTTATAGAAGTCAGTTGCTCATTTTTACCTTACTTTTTACTTTTCACAGTCAACAGTCATTATTAAAACCACTGGCAAGTCTTCTTTCTCTATAGGAAAACTCCACAGTAGAAGCAGAAAAGTTGATATCCTTTCTCCAAAATATTGATCCAGGAAGATGACAAAGATTAACACAATCAAAACACCCCTTTACATTAGCCGGCATGGAGCGCAGGAGAGACAAAAGGAATTATGCCTCTAATCATCCAACCACATCCAGACTTCAAGGTTCACAGACAGCTCTATTAGTGAGAAACATACTGCAAATATTTATCTGTTTATTTTTCCATGAATATGATAAAGATCCCCAGTGCCACAACTAAGACCCAGCACAGACAAATAAATAAACATGTTTTTAGAAAAGAAAGATATATACCTATTTCTGTGCTTCAATAGCAAACATATTCTGGAAAATATGAATATTTCATTAAAACAAGCTAAAATAAATCCTCTTGCGTGTCCTCGCACATCCATGCTTCATCACACTTACTGCTTGAACTGCACCACTGTCCAGGAGAGCAGTGACAGAGCAGAAACTTTTCCCGTCAACAGCGGGATCTATGAGACCCTCTTCAGATAAGCCTCTTAGCAGTGACTGATGTTCAGAGGGTATCTGGCTCGCCTACCAAGCACAGTCTCATTTATACACCTGGGATGACCTCAAAGGGGCTTGATCATAATGATCTAAGTCACAGGCACAATAACATAAACGCAAATTCTGAAACAGGTCATATTCTAGGAGGCCACTACACTGAGAAAGAGGAAAGAAAAGCTATGTGGGAAAATTAGAAAACAAAAACGATGAAACAAGGGAAACAAAACAACACGTAAATGGAGTGGAGCATGTCAATGAGAAGCACAGGCGTTCACGGGGGAAAATTACCACTAGGAGCCGCTGTAACTGAGGGCGCAGACTGCGGCTCACAGCTGAGGCGCCTTCAAAAACCCGATCAAGGGCGCAGTCGCTTTAGACATTGTATCCTTGTGCAATTATGTCAATCACGGATAATCACGAGATACACCGTGCCATCAAAATGGGCCACACACCACTGAAGAATGTTAAGGTCATTTCACTCGAGCCAGGGGTCAGAGAAGTGATGCGCGCGAGTGGAAAGAGGACGCCCCGCACCGGAGCCCGAGGTAGACGTGGGTGTGGTGACCCTGTGGACAGATGACAGGGTGGAGGGGAGGAGAGAGCACCTGTGTCCGCTCTACACGCGCGGAGCAATTCCTCGGGACGGAGATCAGGCACAGAGGCCTGGCTGATGCTCAGCAGTGCGCAGCGAGCCGCCGACACGGGAGAGCACATCGTGGTCTGCGCCTTCGCTCCCGCCGCTGCCCTCCTCTGTTACAAAGTAGGAAGGAGCAGAAAGGATCTGGGAGGAGAGCGTGACAGCATGCCCTGTCTGTGGGTTTGGACTGTGCCTGTGCTAGAAAACACGTTCCACCCTGTGGCACCTTCTAGCTGGAGAACCGGGAAGAGAACAATGGAGAAAGAGCCTGAAAACAAGGAAGCAAAATCACCACCATCCAGATGTCGTGATGGGTACAGAGCATTTGAAAACATATGCACTTCAGGAGAAGAATGAAAAAGAAAAACCTGAGGTACGGTCGCATATGTTGTTATGTTATAAAGTGTTACAAACTGTTATAAACTGTCCTATATGTTATAAACTGTTATGCAGCAGTTTCCTAAAACACATGGGTGAGAATTATCTACTGTTTTTACAGATTTCAAGGATTGCAAAGTATAGCTCAGGGTGGTTGCTTGCCCATGGCTGTTTGGGTACTTACAGCATGGATATTTTTACATCTATTCTGTGAAAAGGCAAAACAAGAGTAATCATTATTCCAAACACAAAGTAAAACCCCAGAGGTGCTTTATCATAAACCCAGAAAGTCCTGCATGAGAATGGGTCTGGCTTACTTGCTTCAGACTTTTTAAATTGTCATCCTCTTCTTTGTATTTCAGTAACAAAAAAAGATCAGTTCACATTTCTCTCATAATAAATTCATAAGACATAGTTTGGAAAAAAAAAAATCTAAAACTCAAGCATAGAGGTCGGGGCAGATGAAAATGTTTTTTGTTCCAAATTTTCCTTCTAATGAAATGGGTTCTGGCATATCCAAACGAAAGGGAACAGATATTTTTTAAATGAATAACCTATGAAGAAAAGAGAAGAAGACACAAAGTCTTTCTCCTCACCAAATACTGTTGATTCTATGTTAGGTCTTCAGCAGACAAGCCGGGTCACGTCTACGGCCAGCACTATGCTTTCTTTCTTTTTTATGTAATCACAGCCTCATTTTCACTGTCCTCTGATTTAAAATTCCCTAACTGCTAGAGCATAGTCCTATCCACATTAATTTGAAACTTATGAAAGTAAAACTGGGACAAGAAAGACCTTCATGAGAAAAAAGTGGTAAATATTTTGGACTGAAGTGACTTAGCAGCAGCAGGGAGGTTAGACTCTCTTTACAAAGTGATGTTTCAAACAAAGAATCTGGTTTTCTTCTAAATGCTTAGTTTTTTTTTTTCAAATAACCCAAACCCCAGAGGGCACTTATTTTTAAAAGCTCTAATTAATTTATGAAAATGAGAGAAATGAAACTGAGCATATTTAATGAAAACGCAGTCAGAGCTAAACATTTGTTCCTTTATGAAAAATATTATTATATTAGTAATACTCTAACATAACAGTATAATCTCTTCCTTGAGAACTGAAATAGCAAGTAAATAAAAGCAATTTTATTCAGGGAAAAAACACATATCAGCAATTAATTAATTTAGTATTTCACATGAAAAGACCCATTATTTTTATGAGTCACCAACTTAAAGGATGAACCACACTAACAAGAACATTTCCCCACTCCATTAAAGAGAAAACCATCCTCTGACCTGGGAGATGGTTAGAGTAGAATGGCTCATATGAAAAAAACATCACTATTAGACCAAATTTGCCTCTTTCTCCAGCCTGCCTATAAGCGCATCCATGACTGGTTCTAAGTGTGTGGAACAAAGAGGCACTTACTCGGATGGACGTGTGGGGTGATCTGTGTGTGCGAGATGGACTGGAACAGTTTCAAGGCAAGGATGTCATTAGCTCATCTCTCTGCAGGCCTGTAATTTTAGTGTCTGGAAAGGTGACAAGATCTAGCTGGGGACAAAAGAACCATGTTGTCCCCAGTGGAACATTTAATTTGTCTATTAATTTTAATTTATTCTCTCCAGGAAAATAAATATCTGGGGAGATCTGTACTCAAAACTTTTCTGTAAATTCCCTTGCCACATCTGAGTGGAAGGATAGAAGGGTAACAGTCATGGTAGAAAATACTAGTTCTCTCATTTTGATCCTAAGATCAAATTAAAATAATCCTATTTCAACTCGGTAATGTCCTCTGGGGTGAGAGACTCCTGGTCCCGCCAGCGACTTCCAGTGGCTCTGTGTGTCCTCCACCTCAAGTATCTGATGGGCACCCTCACCCTTAGGTCAGTTCTCAGGTGGAGCATGTATTACCAGATTCTGAGTGTTAGTACTCACACAGTTTGTGATTTCAAAATCTTCATTTATGTTCCAAGCTGTGAGTCAATCTTAAAAGTGAACTGAAAGGAAATAAAAGAAAAAATAGAAACAAAAGAGGCAGAGAGGTTGAGAGCTGAGGTAATGACGTGCATATTGAACATAATTAAAGCTGAGGTGTCGCCCACCTCAGCTCCACTGTATGCGGAATGTGGGCCCTGTTCCTAACAGAGGCAGCCGAGAGTCTACATTTTCTCTGAAATAAACAATATCAAATTATGCTTCAGTCTCAAATGCAGTGCACACAAAATCACATGAACAAGTATGAAACATGTGACAAAACGGGGCCCCATAACCTACAGTCCACTGGGATGCCATCGCCTCCACTAGCCTTGCTCGGGGCGGTGCTCTCCAGGGCCCGCTTGACCTCACACTCCAGGATGTCTGGCTCTAGGTGACTGATCACACCATCGTGATTATCTGCGCTGTGAAGATCGTTTTTGTGTAGTTCTCCCATGTATTCTTGCCACCTCTTCTTAACATCTTCTGCTTCTGTTAGGTCCATACCATTTCTGTCCTTTATCGAGCCCATCTTTGCATGAAGTGTTCCCTTGGTATCTCTAACAAAGAACTTCTCTAGAGATCAGAAAGGGTAAGACAGCAAACGGAGACAAAGAAACGTGACTAGCGGCTCCTTCCGAAAGAATAGAGAGGAACGACAAGAAACCTTGAGACGTAGATCTACGAATGTAGAAAGGAAAAGAGGAAACGAAAAACGAAGAGAAGAAAAGTGTCGACATAAGGTCAACTCGACAAAGTTTAGGACTTTCTACTACGACACTTTCACGACGTGAGTTATACGGTCGTTTAAACCTTTTGAGTCGTCACTGGTGTCCTGACCTTTTCCAGTCAAAAGTAAGGTTAGGGTCTCTTTCCGTTACGGTTTCTTACGAGTTTGATGGCGTGTTAACGTGAGTAGAGTGTACGATCATTTCATTACGAGTTTTAAGAGGTTCGGTCCGAAGTCGTTATACACTTGGCACTTGAGGGTCTACAAGTTCGACCAAAAGCTTTTCCGTCTCCTTGGTCTCTAGTTTAACGGTCGTAGACGACCTAGTACCTTTTCCGTTCTCTCAAGGTCTTTTTGTAGATAAAGACGAAATAACTGATACGGTTTCGGAAACTGACACGCCTAACGTTATTTGACACTTTTTAAGACTTTCTCTACCCTTATGGTCTGGTGGACTGGACGGAGAACTCTTTGGATATACGTCCAGTCTTCGTTGTCTTGACCTGTACCTTGATGACCCCAGGTCGGGGCCAACCCAGGCCCCATAGGCTTCGCACCTGCCGCTCCGCTCCCTCTATATATCTAAATCTCTGTCTATTCCTTTCTTAAACGTCAATTCTCTTGTCTCCTGTCTTTCTCCGAATATAAGGAAACAAATGTGTCTTTCAGTTATTTCAGAGTTCTGTTCTCTGAACGTGGCAAATGCGTCCGGCGTCCGCGGGAGGACCAGAGGACTCCCTCACTTCTGCGTCCCAGCGGAAGGGCAAGTCCAGAATCTTCGGGTCCGTTTATTCATTTGTGCCACCTGGAGACACGAGGTCTACCCTTAATCGGACTTTTCCTCTCATTCTTTCTTTTCTACTATGTCCCTTTGGTCCGAAAGCACCTTGACCAGCACCAGGACCAGGCAGAGAAATAAAAAGTCCCTTCGAAAATATGAAATTCAACATGTATCTTTATTTACATTCTTCGTCTCAGTGCGTCCCAGTCGACGAGACTGGGAATAGATTTCTGTCTCACAAGAAACGTATAGAAACAAGAATATTTCCAGAATGTAAACAAGTGTTATAGAAGACCAGACCTGACAGATGAACATTTATGGCCCCATCTTTCTTTCTATTGATAAAGGTTAGTTAATCAGAAAACTTGTTTTCCCTTAAGATCTACTTAGTCTTAAGACAGTGATAGAGTTACATTCTTACATAGCAAGGATACAACGATTTAAAACAAAGAAAGAGGAATACAGTGATTTATAACAAAGAGAAAATTCATTAACTCAAAAGTCTAGTATTGCTAACATCAAAACTACTATATTTCTTTTTCTACTTTCCAATTACATTGATTAACATACTCCCAGGTGCCTAAGGATAGGGAGGCCTGGCGGCAGTCATTAACTGAGCAATGAAACCCTTTACCAACATGATTTTTATCTTTAGAAAAACCCTGTGCTAACTAAGACTTTCAAAATACTCCAAACTCTCTGTGCTGTTTATGGTTGAGAAGTTATAAACAACCATGTGCATAGTAGCAAGAGTGTGGATAAACCTGTCACACAAACTAGACTGCCAGCAGAGAGGGTTGAGCTGAGACACCCCTTTTATTTGCTGGAGACTAGTAACTGGAGCGCTAAGTTAGTTTTCCAAAGAAAGGTGGTTGGCGATAGCCCCTGTTAATGTCAGAAGAGTGTACTATAACAGATAGATTTTGGTTTTGAGGGTAGATGCTCGAGCAGATCTAGGGGACCCCTGGAGTCTTGATCCGCCTTGCCCGTCAGGCCTCTTCCGCATGACCTTTGCCATGGGTGGGATCTCCCATGCTGGCTCCCGACAGAACAGACTGGTTCCAAATATGAAAAGGAGTACGTCAAGGCTGTATATTGTCATCCTGCTTATTTAACTTATATGCAGAGTACAGCATGAGAAATGTTGGGCTGGAAGAAGCACAAGCTGGAATCAAGATTGCCGGGAGAAATATCAATAACCTCAGATATGCAGATGACACCACCCTTATGGCAGAAAGGGAAGAGGAACTAAAAAGCCTCTTGATGAAAGTGAAAGAGGAAAGTGAAAAAGTTGGCTTAAAGCTCCACATTCAGAAAACGAAGATCATGGCATCTGGTCCTATCACTTCATGGGAAATAGATGGGGAAACAGTGGAAACAGTGTCAGACTTTTATTTTGGGGGGCTCCAAAATCACTGCAGATGGTGATTGCAGCCATGAAATTAAAAGACGCTTACTTCTGGAAGAAAAGTTATGACAAACCTAGACAGCATGTTCAAAAGCAGAGACAGTACTTTGCCAACAAAGGTCCATCTAGTCAGGGCTATGGTTTTTCCTGTGGTCATGTATGGATGTGAGAGTTGGACTGTGAAGAAGGCTGAGCGCCAAAGAATTGATGCTTTTGAACTGTGGTTTCGGAAATGACTCTTGAGAGTCCCTTGGACTGCAAGGAGATCCAACCAGTCCATTCTGAAGATCAGCCCTGGGATTTCTTTGGAGGGAATGATGCTGAAGCTGAAACTCCAATACTTTGGCCACCTCATGAGAAGAATTGACTCATTGGAGAAGACTCTGATGCTGGGAAGGATTGGGGGCAGGAGGAGAAGGGGACGACAAAGGACAAGATGGCTGGATGGCATCACGGACTCGATGGACGTGCGTCTGAGTGAACTCTGGGAGTTAGTGATGGACAGGGAGGCCTGGCGTGCTGCGATTCATGGGGTTGCAAAGAGTCGGATACGACTGAGCGACTGACTGAACTAAACTGAACTTATAATGAAAAGAAAGCATAATCTCTGGAAGCAGACCCACCGGTGTTCTAGGTATTAGAGTTAGGAGACAGTGCTTTAAAACAAGTGGGGCTTCCCAGGTGATACAGTGGTAGAAAATTCATCTGCCAATGCAGATGTAAGAGATGTGGGTTCAGTCCTTGGGTTGGGAATATTCCCTGGAAGAGGAAATGGCAACCCACTGCAGTATTCTTGCCTGAAAAAAATCTGTGGACAAAGGAGTCTGGCAGGGCACAGTAGCAAACCATGGGGTCACAGAAGAGTTGGATGCGACTGAGAAACTGAGCACACACACGCACACACACACACACACTTGAAGACAACTGCTATCAATATTCTAAAGGTTAGAGCAGATATAACAGATGAAAAGACTGTTTCTGTAGAAACATGAATACCTAAAAGGAACTTAATAGAAATGTAAGAAATAAAATATATAATGTCTACAATCTAAAATTTCAAATGGGAGGACTGGATACCACAGAGAAAAGCTTCAAGGAACTTCAGAGCAAGTTAACAGACATCCACAGTCATTTAGGGAGGGAAAAGGTTTTTTCTAATGAAATAAGCATAAGTAGGGTAATAAGCATTCTATAGTATGTGTTAATGAACTACTGGGAGAAAATAATGGTCAAAGTTTTCCCAGATATGACATAGACCAAGAATCTGAACAAATGCTAAGAAAAACAGAAAGAAAACAAGACCTCAGGACTTCCGTGGTGGCCCAGTGGTTAAGAATCTGCCTTGCAATGCAGGGGACGTGGGTGTGACCCCTGGTTGGGGAGCCAGGATCCCACATGCTGCGGAGAATCGAAGACCACGTGGGAAAACTACTGACTCCGAGGGCTACAACCAGAGAGCCCACAAGCATGTGACGAAGATCCCCAACGCCATGACTGAGGCGCGACGCAGCCAAATAAACAAGTAATGAATATTAAGAAAAGGAAACAAGACCTCAGCACAGTACAGTGAAACTGCTCAAAAACAAAGAGAAAGGAGAAAAATCTTAAGAGTAGCCAAAACGAGAGACATTTAAAAATAGATGAAAAATGACAAAAATCAGAGCCATGAGCCTATCAAAAATCGTGCAATCAGAAGACAATGAAACATTATCTGAAAAGTTAAACTGTTTTCCTACAGATTTCTATATCTCTTGAACATCCTATCTGAAGATGAGAACAAGATTTTTAGAAATATAAAAGTTGAGAGAGCTAATCACTAGCATAAACAAATAAATGATATAGAAACACATATAACAGAAGGTTCTTCTGGATGTAATCAAGAAATAAATGATTAAACATGGATCCACAGGAAGCAATAAAGAAAAAAATGACAAATATGCAAAAAATACAAAAAACTATGCTTTTCTCTTAATTTTTAAAAAATCTAATGACTGTTTAAAGCAAAAGGAAAAATACATTGTGGGATTGATAACATTTGTAGAAATAAAATATAGGACAAAGGATAGAGAGGGGGTATAGATGCCAAAATCCTTAATAAAATATTAGCAAGTCAAATCCACCAACGCATAAAAATATAGAAACAGCAGGACTAAGTGGATTCATTTTCACCTAGGGTGGGTCAACATTTGAAAATCAATGATCATAATCCATTATATCAACTGAGAAAAAGAAAACATCATATATAATAATTATATCAATTGATGCAGAAAAAACCTTTGTCAAAATCCAACACCCACTCTTGATGAAAAAAAAAAGAACTCAACAAACTAACGTGAGATGGGGGTCTTCCTTTTCCTGATAAAGAGCAACTACCAAACGTGTACCATTAACATCATACTTTTAAAGGTGAGATGCCTTCCCTCTAAGATCAGAAACAAAGTAAGATAATAACACTCTTTTACACATTCAGTAGAATATATGAAATTATAGCCCCAAACCAAAAATGTGGCAAGGATGTTAATCAGCTAGAAGTCTCAGACATCGCTGGTGGGAATGTAAAATGATACGATGACTCTGGAAGGTTGCGGCAGTTTCTTATCGAGTCAAACATAAATCTACCGTTTTGCTTAGGAATTCCACATATTAATATGCATTTATCCCAGAAAAAATGCAAACACATCGACACACACACACAAAGACGTGAACATTCACAGCAGCATTCACAGTAGACAACAGGTGGAAACAATCCAAGTGTCCTTGCTGCTGCTCCTACTGCTAAGTCGCTTCAGTCGTGTCCGACTCTTAACGACCCCATGGACTGCAGCCTCCCAGGCTCCTCCGTCCATGGGATTTTCCAGGCAAGTGTCCTTGAAGAAGTGGATTGTTATTTTACTTCAGCGGGATACTGCTCAACAATCCACAGGAATTGCTATGCCAAACAAAAGAAGCCAGGCTCCCTGAGGAAATCCTGCCTGATGCCATATGTTCTAGTGAAGCCAGAGCTGACCGAAGGGGAAAATGAAGCCACCGTAGTGTTGCCTGTAGGATGCGGAGGGGCTGATTGTGCAGGCACCTGAGCAAGTCTCCTGGGAGGGTGAAATACTCTATACTGTGATTGGCTTGGAGGTTTCACAAGTGCTTCCATTTGTCAAAATTGTATGGATAAGGTTTGTACATTTAAACAATAAACTGAAACCTCGGAATGAACCCTAAGTGGTGATGAATGATGGGCTGCTGTGCAGTGGACGAGGATGCAAGTGACAGAAAGAGCATAACTGTCAAAGCTGTTAATAAGTGTCCATTGAATTATTCTGCAGGTTTTACATTTTAAATAATGTATAATAAAGTGTTAAAATAACATCAACACTGGAATGCAAGAATAATAAAGAAAAAACTGAGAATGATTTTTTTTCATTTCTAGGTCAGATCTTTGGAATCGTCTTGGTCAATGTCAAAATGTGAGACAAGCTTTTTTTTTTTTTTTTGCTCAAACTTTGGAAAATTAGCAGAAAGTAGGCTTCTCATGATTTTAATTACTTCCTTACTGGCTGGAAGAAGCACAAGCTGGAATCAAGATTGCCGGGAGAAATATCAATAACCTTGGATATGCAGATGACACCACCCTTATGGCAGAAAGGGAAGAGGAACTAAAAAGCCTCTTGATGAAAGTGAAAGAGGAGAGTGAAAAAGTTGGCTTAAAGCTCAACATTCAGAAAATGAAGATCACGGTATCTGGTCCCATCACTTTATGGGAAATAGATGGGGAAACAGTGGAAACAGTGTCAGACTTTATTTTTGGGGGCTCCAAAATCACTGCAGATGGTGACTGCAGCCATGAAATTAAAAGACGCTTACTCCTTGGAAGGAAAGTTATGACCAGCCTAGACAGCATATTGAAAAGCAGAGACATTACTTTGCCAACAAAGGTCTGTCTAGTCAAGGCTATGGTTTTTCCTGTGGTCATGTATGGATGTGAGAGTTGGACTGTGAAGAAGGCTGAGCGCCAAAGAATTGATGGTTTTGAACTGTGGTTTCGGAAATGACTCTTGAGAGTCCCTTGGACTGCAAGGAGATCCAACCAGTCCATTCTGAAGGAGATCAGCCCTGGGATTTCTTTGGAGGGAATGATGCTGAAGCTGAAACTCCAGTACTTTGGCCACCTGATGCGAAGAGCTGACTCATTGGAAAAGACTCTGATGCTGGGAGGGATTGGAGGCAGGAGGAGAAGGGGACGACAGAGGATGAGATGACTGGATGGCATCATGGACTCGATGGACGCGAGTTGAGTGAACTCCAGGAGTTGGTGATGGACAGGGAGGCCTGGCGTGCTGCGATTCATGGGGTCGCAAAGAGTCGGACACGACTGAGTGACTGAACTAACGGACAGTGCACAAGAAAAAGCCAGCGTAGCTGACTGACATGTCTGCAGGTGGTGTCTTGTTGACACGGCTGGGGGAGAGAATGTCCCTGTTTTTCGTGTGTGGTTACCACGTCCACTCCCTTTCATGGTTCCCCTTGATGTTCAGTATGTCTGATTAGCAACCACAGATAAAGCTTCCACATTTCTGAAAGCAGACAGCAAGTGCAGCCCTACATGGCGGGCCTCGCATGTCATGGTCTGGGTTAGCCCACAGCACTGCAAACACATGTGACGGTTACGGTCCTTTTTGATGAAGACTCAGTTTATCAAATATCAGTGGTATGTATTTAGTCTAGGTAAAGTGAAAGTGAAGTCGCTCAGTCGTGTCCAGCTCTTTGCAACCCGATGGACTGTAGCCTGCCAGGCTCCTCCATCCATGGGATTTTCCATGCAAGAGTACTGGAGTGAGTTGCCATTTCCTTCTCCAGAGGATCTTCCTGATGCAGGGACAGAACCCAGGTCTCCCGCACTGCAGGCAGACTCTACTGTCTGTAGGTACATAGTAATTTTTTTCCTGAGCATTTTAATTTTCTTTTTTAACTGCTTTGAATGGGCAGAAACTGGTCTTTTTTTTTTCTGGTCCCCTTCCTAATGAATTGAATAAGAAAAGCTAAGAATCACTCAAGATCCAACTGTGTGGGATTTTTACTTTCACAAACTATGTCCCTGAATTCTGAGGTACTTCTGCTGCCAGAATCTACTGACAGCCCCACACTGGGCTGTTGCAGTATAGTTCTCGCTTGTTGCCCCAGGAGAGTCAGGAGCTGGGCTTCTCAGTGCCTCGGTCACAGAATGCAAAAGGTTCCCAGATCTTTTCAGAATGTGTATTCCATCTCAGAAAGGGCCATTAACATAGAGGGGATGGGTCTTTATATCACATTTGGGGGCTACTTTAGGAAATTGTGGAAAATGAAAAGAAATTGGCTCCAAAGGGTTTCTGCTGTCTTCTCCTATGGCCATAGGGATACTCTAATATCTTATTTAATCTGAAACTGGGCTTCCCTGGTGGCTCAGTTGTAAAGAATTGCCTGCAGTGTAGGAGACCCAAGTCTGATGCCTGGGTTGGGAAGATCCCCTGGAGAAGGAAACAGCTACCCACTCTATATTCTTGCCTGGAGAATTCCATGGACAGGGGACCCTGGGGGACCACAGTCCATGGTGCCTCAGACAGTAAAGCGTCTGCCTGCAATGCAGGAGACCTAGGTTCAATCCCTGGATTGGGAAGATCCCTTGGTGAAGGAAATGGCAACCCACTCCAGTACTCTTGTCTGGAAAACCCCATGGACAGAGAGCCTGGTAGGCTATAGTCCATGGGGTCACAAAGAGTCGGACACGGCTGAGCGACTTCACTTTCACTTTAGCAACTGACTCAGTCTGAAACTGGGAGAATAGGAATCATGGAGGAGAAGGACAATAACACCAGAAACCACGTGCTCTCCTGAGCATCAGTCCCGGGAAGAGGGTGCCCATCACACGCTGTGCAGCACACACAGAGCTGCGTGAACGCATGTGAGGCTCTAGAAATCTCTCAGCCTCGAGGGCGACATGACAGAGTCTGGAGTGAGATAACACTAATGTGATCTCAGGGCGAAAATGAGAGCACGTGCTACTGGGACCTTTCATCCCTCCACACAGCTGTGGCAAGGGAATGGGTGGAAAAGTTTTGAGCTCAGATCTTCCCAGCTTGTTATTTTCCAAGAGAAAATAAAGTCAGGGGACAAGTAAAACATTCCACTGGGGACAGGATGCTTCTGTTGCCCCCAGACAGATCCTGTCACGTTTCTACAGACACTAAAATTACAGGCCTACAGAGAGATGAGCTAATGACATCCTTGCCTTAAAACTGTGCGGGTCCTTCTCACATACACAGATCGCCCTACACGTCCGTCTGGGTAAGTGCCTCTTTATTCCACACACTTAGAATCGGGGCATGGGTAGGATCTAGACAGGGCACGGAAGGAGGAAATCAGGTCTACAGTGAGGCTTTCTGGTAGCCTCAGATTAGGCATCCAGCTAAGCCAGCTACCACAGCTCAGAGGGCTGCTTTGTCTACAACACAATATGAACATTCTAAATACGCTTATCATTTAATTTCATGACTCATAAAAATTATTTGATTCTCAAATGAGTAGTCAATTAATTTTAGGTACCCATGCAATTTCTCTGAATAAAATGACTTTCATTTATTAACTGTATCAGTTCTCAAGTTACATATGATTATATTATCTACTCATTTTAGACTGAAGTTTTACTAATTCATATGTATACTTGTCATGAAAGGGTAAATTTTAGCTCTGGCTTTTAACTAAATATACTCAATTTAATTCTTTCCACAAAGCAACTAAAATTGTTATATTTATTGTGTCTTCTGTAGTTGGTATAATTTTAAAAATTTAGATTCCTTATGAAGAAATTCGGTTCTTTGTTCAAAAAACTGTTTCATAAAGAGACTTTACCCTTGCATAACTATAAAATATCTACAGTATTTTTTCATGAAAACCTTTTTGGTCTTGGTTTTAATACCACAAATTTTAATGGTGTCAGCACTTAAACCTACATTTTAGCAGCTACCAAATCTCAAATCACAGAAGAGTGAAAATGAGGCTGCAATTACATTAAAAATTAAGAAAATAAAGTGATGATGATGATAGAGATTTCCTATGCTTGTCTAAGGATATTATCTCCCAGAAATCTGTGAGGAGAAAGACTGTTTGGGTCCATTTGTTTATCTTTAATCCACATATTATTTCATATTCATTAAAAGATTTCCATTGGTATGGATATGCCAGAACAAATTTAATTAGGAAGAAAATTATAACCCTTATCTCTATGCTTGGGTTTTACATTATCTTTTTTTTTCTTTGTGATTTTTCAATTGAGGCATAATGGACACATATTATATTAGTGATTTTAGATGTACAACATCATGATTTGATATTTGTATATGTTGTAAAATGATCACAATAAATCTGGTTGACATGCATCACCATAAATATTTACAGAAATTTTTTTCCTGTGGTGAAAACTATATTTCACTTTTCAAGCTGTATCTTATCATGCATTTATAATAATAAACAGATAAATGTGAACCAATCTCCCTTCTTGTTACTAAAATACCAAGACTGTGATGATAAATGAAAGTGAAAGCAGTTTATCAGGGAAGCCTTTCTGCTCTTATTTTGCCATTGGTTGATTAGGGAAACCAACTCTTACCCAGGACTCTTTTGTATTCTTGAGGTTTGACAACTTAATATTTGTGACATGTAGAGCCTCTGGGGTTCTAATGTTCCTTTAATTGGAAAAAATAATGACTCTTCTCATTATAGATAAAAAATATTTACATGATAAATACTGTGGTTCAGGTGAGCACCTGAGATTGGACTTCACAGTCCTTTCACTTAGGAAAATCAATAGATAATTCTCACCCATGTTTTCTGGGAAACAGCTGCCATCCATCAACTCACATACTCCCCAGGTTTTTCTTCCTTAGTCTTCTGGGGTTTACACTCGTCACAGATTCTCTGCACACCGCACTGATGTCTAGTTGATGCTTGGGCTTTCCTGAGAGTGCTAGATGGTTCTCTACAATTATCTTCACAGTTTTCCAGCAACAGCTGTGCTTCAAGGTAGAGAATATACCCTCAAGGTAGAGAATATACCCAATATACCCGCAGCCCCAAACCCACTAGAGTGGTACGCGATCAACTCGATCTTATAAACACCTTTGGACCATTTTAACTTGATTTATGGATGAGGAATGTAACGACAAAGATGAAGCTGACCTATAAGATAATGATAAACCAATATACATGCTCTTAATTCCTAAGTGCTGACACTCAAACGTATTATTTACACATCATCTCCACACTAATAAGTGTGCATTGTTATGATCCTGTTGCAGATGAAAAAGTGCACACGTCCTTTCTTCTCTTCTTTTAGTGTCTATGAAATATTCAAATCCTCCAGGATGTTTTCTAATAAAAACATGATGTTAGCACAGAAATGGCTACGTATCTTCATAATGCAGTCAGTTCTCTGTATGTGTGGGTTTCATATCCACAGATTCAACCAACCAGGGTGGAAGATATTTTTTGTAATTCCAGAAAATTCCAAAAAGCAACACTTGAATTTGCCACATGCTGGCAACTAGATTCACATCATTTACACTGTTATTAAGTACTGTAAGTGACCTAGAGATAACCTGGGGCTTCCCTGGTAGCGCTGCTGGTAAAGAATTTGCCTGCCATGCAGGAGACTCCAGTTCAGTTCCTGAGTCAGGAAGATCCTCAGGGCAAGGGATGGGCTGCCCTCCAGTACTCATGGGCTTCCCTGGTGGCTCAGCTGGTAAAGAATCTGCTTGCAACATGGGATACCTGGGTTCGATCCCTGAGTCGGGAAGATCCCCTGGAGAAAGGAATGACAACCACTCCAGTATTCTTGCCTGGAGAAATCCCACGGACAGTGGAGTCTAGTGGACTACAGTCCACAGGGTCACAAAGAGTTGGACATGACTGAGCAACTAAACACAGCCCAGCATGTTCAGAGCAACTAAGCATAATAGAACTTCTTGCTAAGTACCTGTGAAAATATTATAGCCCTATACTCTTGATTTACAGATAACAGACCTGTGAAAATGTCTAAAGCCATTTTATGATGCTATGTACCTCATATTTATAAGGCTTGACTTAAAGTAAGTATGTGTCCGTGCATCTCACAGATAAAATATCCCAGTAGACTATCACCAAACTCTTGAGTATAAGGTGTATGCTTGGTCCTCCTGACTAGCGAGATAGCAGTGCTTGCTTGAAGGACACCTGTAGGCTTGAACTCCTGTACTGAAGCCCTGTGAAAGAAACCTCCTTCAGGGTGGGGTGAACACCAGTTTTCTAATTAAAACCTGCAAAGAAAACAATCCAGAATCTATTTAACCTGCTGTTATATTTACCACCCCGGTACCACATGTCAAAGGGCAGAGAGAAAAGAAATCTGTTCCTGCTAATGACTGACATGAAGTCGCT
Source organism: Litocranius walleri (assembly GCA_006410535.1). NCBI lineage: Eukaryota > Metazoa > Chordata > Mammalia > Artiodactyla > Bovidae > Litocranius > Litocranius walleri. The sequence goes on along the minus strand of SJYG01000305.1, from coordinate 2,525,920 downwards.
CAGCCGTGTCCGACTCTTTGCGACCCCGTGGACTGTAGCCCACCAGGCTCCTCTGTCCATGGGATCCTCCAGGCAAGAATACTGGAGTGGGTTGCCATTTCCTCCTCCAGGGGATCTTTCCAACCCAGGGATCGAACCCGGGTCTCCTGCACTGCAGGCAGACGCTTTAATCACTGAGCTGCCAGGGAAGCCCGTTTTCAGGTTAGATAATGAAATATATGTAGGATGTGAAGTTACCTTGGAGGATTCCAAAAAAATAAGAGCAACACTCCATCAAGGCACTATGTACAGAGATTTTTTAAATGGTCCACAGTTTTGGTAGTGATTTCCCCTCTCCATTGAGGCAGGAGAGGGCCAAGAAATTATTAAGAGAACTGCACCAACTCTCCCACGTCACATGTGTGAGGAACTAGATAATACTAAAAACAGTATCTAACATTTCCATAGGGACTTTTATGCACCATGCACGCCTCCATTTGCCACACTTAATCTGTTTATTCTCATAATATCTTTAGCATAGAGGTAATGTGGTTTACTGTGTTCTACACAAGAGATAAACAATCGAAGCTCAGACGTAAAGTGGCTGCTTGGAGCCACACTTGCACTCAATGTCCAATCACACATTTAATTTCAAGCTGCCTCTTCAGGGACTGTGCCTGTCAACATTTAGTCTTTGTATATTTGGTCTGACAATCAGTAAGCTAGAGGAAAGACAGACTGAGATAAAACAACTCTGCGCGTGGCGATCTAGCTGGCACCCTTTGTTTAGGAGGACTTGAGGCCCACCTGTAGGCATTTCTCCTCGTTCTAATTCAACAAAAATGATAGAGCTCTTTTTTTATATGTAGCCTTATATCACATTTCTGCAGATAAAAGGCAAACTATTTTTCATTATAGAGGAAATCTCAGGTACTATGCAAGTACAGCAATGAGATGCACACACCAGTGAAGACTGGGAAGTAGTGAGACTAGAGGAATCCTGGGGATGGCGTTTGGGCAGGGGATAGGTAACGCAGTCTTGTGCGCTGAATAGTGGTGAAGTATAAACTGGGATCAACTCACCTGTTCATTTTCAATATCCATTCATTTATGTGGCTGCACCTGGTCTTGGTAGTGGCACTAATTTATGGCCTTGACATCTACAGGGATGATACGGAGGTGTAGCCTGGGATTCCCATGAATTTAAGGTCATACATGTTAACAAATTACAGGTAACCCCAACCAATCTACCACTGGTATGATCCCAATGGGTCAAAGATCTGTATTCTACTGGTATGACCATTTAGCAGCGTGTGTGTGCGTGTGTGTGCCTTCAATAGGGTTGGAGGATGTAATCAACCATATCCAAGCCTTGACAACTTTTATAAGCTTTAAATGATAGTAACTGGGCTATTAGCCTATTGAATTCTGAGATCTCTATGATGAGAAAGGCAGTGCTACACAACTGCAAGACCCTTGACACCTTACAGCACCTCAGGGAGGTATGTGTGCTGTAATTCAAACTGAGTGCTGTGTTTTTGTACAGCTGATAAATCCTTTAATGTTAACACATTTAAACCACATGAAAAATCAGATTTCTGCTCTAGATGACCCATTCCCTAGTCTTGACAATCTTTAAAAAAAAACTGGTATGGGAGGCTCATGGCTAAAATATTTACTTTTAATTCCACTGATGTTGTTAACTATACCGTTTGTATTTTGTCTGTTTCACAAGATTTCTTGTATTATCAAGTATATGACTGAGTCTTCAGCGGAAATGATGACTAGACTTGAAGCAGTTGATCAAATGTATAGTTCGATATATGATCAATGATTGTAAGAGTGTAACTCTAGAAGGCAATGGCAACCCACTACCGTACTCTTGCCTGGAAAATCCCATGGATGGAGGAGCCTGGTGGGCTGCAGTCCATGGGGTCGCGAAGAGTCAGACACGACTGAGCGTCTTTACTTTCACTTTTCACTTTCATGCATTGGAGAAGGCAATGGCAACCCACTCCAGTGTTCTTGCCTAGAGAATCTCAGGGACTGGGGAGCCTGGTGGGCTTCTGTCTATGGGGTTGCACAGAGTCGGACACGACTGAAGCGACTCAGCAGCAGCAGCATAAACTGGGATCAACCCACCTGTTCATTTTTAATTCATTCGTTTACGTGGCTGCACCTGGTCTTAGTTGAAGCATGTGGAATCTAGTTCCCTGATCACAGATAGAACCCGGGCCCCTGAATTGGGAGCTCAGAGTCTTAGCCACTGGACCACCAGGGGAGCCCAAGCTCCCCATTCAGATGGTGGCAACAGTGCCAGCTGAGGTTGTTGATATTGGTTATATTTGTAATAAAGAGTTTTCCTTGAGTTTCTCCACAGGTGGGATCTTTCCAACCCAGGGATCGAACCCGGGTCTCCTGCACTGCAGGCAGACGCTTTAATCACTGAGCTGCCAGGGAAGCCCGTTTTCAGGTTAGATAATGAAATATATGTAGGATGTGAAGTTACCTTGGAGGATTCCAAAAAAATAAGAGCAACACTCCATCAAGGCACTATGTACAGAGATTTTTTAAATGGTCCACAGTTTTGGTAGTGATTTCCCCTCTCCATTGAGGCAGGAGAGGGCCAAGAAATTATTAAGAGAACTGCACCAACTCTCCCACGTCACATGTGTGAGGAACTAGATAATACTAAAAACAGTATCTAACATTTCCATAGGGACTTTTATGCACCATGCACGCCTCCATTTGCCACACTTAATCTGTTTATTCTCATAATATCTTTAGCATAGAGGTAATGTGGTTTACTGTGTTCTACACAAGAGATAAACAATCGAAGCTCAGACGTAAAGTGGCTGCTTGGAGCCACACTTGCACTCAATGTCCAATCACACATTTAATTTCAAGCTGCCTCTTCAGGGACTGTGCCTGTCAACATTTAGTCTTTGTATATTTGGTCTGACAATCAGTAAGCTAGAGGAAAGACAGACTGAGATAAAACAACTCTGCGCGTGGCGATCTAGCTGGCACCCTTTGTTTAGGAGGACTTGAGGCCCACCTGTAGGCATTTCTCCTCGTTCTAATTCAACAAAAATGATAGAGCTCTTTTTTTATATGTAGCCTTATATCACATTTCTGCAGATAAAAGGCAAACTATTTTTCATTATAGAGGAAATCTCAGGTACTATGCAAGTACAGCAATGAGATGCACACACCAGTGAAGACTGGGAAGTAGTGAGACTAGAGGAATCCTGGGGATGGCGTTTGGGCAGGGGATAGGTAACGCAGTCTTGTGCGCTGAATAGTGGTGAAGTATAAACTGGGATCAACTCACCTGTTCATTTTCAATATCCATTCATTTATGTGGCTGCACCTGGTCTTGGTAGTGGCACTAATTTATGGCCTTGACATCTACAGGGATGATACGGAGGTGTAGCCTGGGATTCCCATGAATTTAAGGTCATACATGTTAACAAATTACAGGTAACCCCAACCAATCTACCACTGGTATGATCCCAATGGGTCAAAGATCTGTATTCTACTGGTATGACCATTTAGCAGCGTGTGTGTGCGTGTGTGTGCCTTCAATAGGGTTGGAGGATGTAATCAACCATATCCAAGCCTTGACAACTTTTATAAGCTTTAAATGATAGTAACTGGGCTATTAGCCTATTGAATTCTGAGATCTCTATGATGAGAAAGGCAGTGCTACACAACTGCAAGACCCTTGACACCTTACAGCACCTCAGGGAGGTATGTGTGCTGTAATTCAAACTGAGTGCTGTGTTTTTGTACAGCTGATAAATCCTTTAATGTTAACACATTTAAACCACATGAAAAATCAGATTTCTGCTCTAGATGACCCATTCCCTAGTCTTGACAATCTTTAAAAAAAAACTGGTATGGGAGGCTCATGGCTAAAATATTTACTTTTAATTCCACTGATGTTGTTAACTATACCGTTTGTATTTTGTCTGTTTCACAAGATTTCTTGTATTATCAAGTATATGACTGAGTCTTCAGCGGAAATGATGACTAGACTTGAAGCAGTTGATCAAATGTATAGTTCGATATATGATCAATGATTGTAAGAGTGTAACTCTAGAAGGCAATGGCAACCCACTACCGTACTCTTGCCTGGAAAATCCCATGGATGGAGGAGCCTGGTGGGCTGCAGTCCATGGGGTCGCGAAGAGTCAGACACGACTGAGCGTCTTTACTTTCACTTTTCACTTTCATGCATTGGAGAAGGCAATGGCAACCCACTCCAGTGTTCTTGCCTAGAGAATCTCAGGGACTGGGGAGCCTGGTGGGCTTCTGTCTATGGGGTTGCACAGAGTCGGACACGACTGAAGCGACTCAGCAGCAGCAGCATAAACTGGGATCAACCCACCTGTTCATTTTTAATTCATTCGTTTACGTGGCTGCACCTGGTCTTAGTTGAAGCATGTGGAATCTAGTTCCCTGATCACAGATAGAACCCGGGCCCCTGAATTGGGAGCTCAGAGTCTTAGCCACTGGACCACCAGGGGAGCCCAAGCTCCCCATTCAGATGGTGGCAACAGTGCCAGCTGAGGTTGTTGATATTGGTTATATTTGTAATAAAGAGTTTTCCTTGAGTTTCTCCACAGGTATTTACTACATGCTTATTTTCCTCCACAAAGATGAATAAAAATAGACTTTCCAGTTTCATTGACATAAGAAATGCCTTTTTCTCCGAAGTTGCCATTGGGATCTTGGCCAACACCATCCTTCTTCTCTTCCATGCCCACAACTTCCTTCTTGAGCACAGACCCAAGTCCACTGACCTGACCATTGGTCACTTGGCCCTAATCCACACAGTCATGCTACTAACCGTGGCATTTATGGCTACAGACACCTTTGGGTCTCAGAAAACCTGGGATGACATCCAGTGTAAGCTGGTTGTTTACCTGTACAGTTTGATGAGGGGCCTCTCCATCTGTGCCACCTGCCTGCTGAGTGTCCTCCGGGCCGTCACCCTCAGCCCCAGAAACTCTTGTCTGGCAAAGTTCAAACTTCACTCATCCCATCACAGGCTGTGTTGCACTCTCTTCCTGTGGGTCTTCAACATGTTCAACAATGGTTACTACTTACTGTCCACTGTTGCCACCCACAATGTGACCTCAGCCCATCTTCTACATGTCACTGAATCCTGCTCACTTCGCCCCGTGATTTACTTCCGTAGGTACGTACAGTTCGTACTGAGGACCATCCATGACATCTGCTTGTTGGGGATCATGGCCCTCTCAAGTGGATACATGGTGACTCTCTTGTACAGGCATAAGAGGCAGACCCAGTACCTTCACAGCACCAAGCTTTCTCCAAAAGCATCCCCAGAAGAAAGGGCCACCCAGACCACTCTGTTCCTCATGAGTTTCTTTGTGGTCATGTACTTTTTGGACATAACTGTCTCTTGGTTCTCAAGAATGTTGTGGGATATCGACCCTCTGCGTATGTGTGTCCAGGTGCTTGTGGGAAATGGCTATGCCAGCATCAGTCCTTTGGTGCTAATCAGTACTGAAAAACGAATAATCAAGGTCTTAAGATGCATATGGGTGAAATGGCATTAAATATGTAATTATTCTGCAATGGAAGTGAAAGTTGCTAAGTCATGTCCGACTTGTTATGACCCCACGGACTGTAGCCCACCAGGCTCCTCTGTCCAAGTGATTCTCCAGACAAGAATACTAGAGTGGAACCCATTTCCTTCGCCAGAGGATCTTCCTGACCAAGGGATCGAACGTGGATCTCCTGCGTTGAAGGCAGATTGTTTACCACTGGCGCCACCTGGAAAGCCCATTCTCCAATGAATGAGCCATTTAAAAGAGGATTTAAGGTACTGACTTCAAAATTGTTAATCACAGTGTACAGCCTGTGCTCTCTGCGTTAACTGAAATACGTGGACTTTGGCTTTGTCTGTTAAGTCTCTTCACTTTGATACATGCAGCTCACAAATACATGGCAGGTCATTTAACAGCACATCTATTTGAGAAAATTCATGAGTTTCACTCAAATCCCAGTCTTAAGAACTAAACCCCTTACCCAGCAACAAACTGTAAAGGAATAGAAAGGATATAATGACTATCTGGGAATGCATGAGGGGAAAAAGAAAAGCAGAGTAAGATTTACAAATGGCGTGAAGAAAATTTGGGGAATTGTGATAGCTGTTTTACATGTTTAATACACATTGAGAAGAATTCATTCAGTTCAGTTCAGTCGCTCAGTCGTGTCCGACTTTTTGCGAATCGCACCACGCCAGGCCTCGCTGTCCATCACCAACTCCCGGAGTTCACCCAAACTCATGTGCATCGGATCGGTGATGCCATCCAGCCACCTCATTCTCTGTTGTCCCCTTCTTCTCCTGCCCCCCAATCTCTCCCAGCATCAGGGTCTTTTCTAATGAGTCAACTCTTCGCATGAGGTGGCCAAAATATTGGCATTTCAGCCTCAGCATCAGTCCTTCCAGTGAACACTCAGGACTGGTCTCCTTTAGGATGGACTGGTTGGCTCTCCTTGCAGTCCAAGGGACTCTCAAGAGTCTTCTCCAGCACCACAGTTCAAAAGCATCAATTCTTCAGTGCTCAGCTTTCTTCACAGTCCAACTGTCACATCCATAGAATCCATTGGCATGCTTCAAATTCATACAGTTTACTATATATCAGATAACCAAACAAAGTGTTAAACAACAAAGTTAAAGAAGAACAAAGACCAAATACAGCACAAGGAAAGAAGTCATAAAGATCAGGCAGAAGTAGAGACAGAAAAAAAAGGAGAGAAAAGATCAATGAAACCAAAAGCTTTTTTTTTTTTTTAAAGATAAAATCGGTAAGCTTTTCAGTTCAGTTCAGTTGCACAGTCATGTCTTACGCTTTGTAACCCCACGGACAGCAGCACGCCAGGCCTCCCTGTTCATCACCAATTCCCGGAGCTTGCTCAAACTCATGTCCATTAAGTCGGTGATGCCATCCAACCATCTCATCCCCTTCTCCTCCCGCCTTCAATCTTTCCCAGCATCGGAGTCTTTTCTAATGAATCAGTTCTTCATATCAGGTCACCAAATATTGGAGCTTCAGCTTCAGCATCAGTCCTTCAAATAAACATTCAGGACTGATTTCCTTTAGGACGGACTGGTTGGATCTCCTTGATGTCCAGGGGATTCTCAAGAGTCTTCTCCAACACCACAGCAGCAATTCTTTGGTGCTCAGCTTTCTTTACAGTCAAACTCTCACATCCATACATGACTACTGGAAAAACTATAGCTTTGACTAGATGGACTTTTGTTGGCAGAGTAATGTCTCTGCTTTTTAATATGCTGTTTATGTTGGTCATAGCTCTTCTTACAAGGAGCAAGCGTCTTTAAATTTTATGGCCACAGTCACCATCTGCAGTGATTTTGGAGCCCTCCAAAATAAAGTCTGTCACTGTTTCCATTGTCTCTCCATCTATTTGCCACAGAGTGATAGGACCGGATGCCCTGATCTTTGTTTTTTGAATGTTGATTTTTTAAGGCAGCTTTTTCACTCTCTTATTTCACCTTCATCAAGAGGCTCTTTAGTTCCTCTTCACTTTCTGCCACAAGGGTGGTGTCATCTGCGTATCTGAGGTTATTGGTATTTTTCCTGGCAACCTTGATTCCAGCTTGTGCTTCATTCAGCCCAGCGTTTCTCATGATGTACTTGTTGTTCCATGTCCAGTTCTATCTGTTGCTTCTTGACTTGCATACAGATTTCTCAGGAGGCAGGTAAGGTGGTCTGGTATTGCCATGTCTTTAAGAATTTTCCACATCTTGTTGTGATCTACACAGTCAAATGCTTTGGCATAATCAATAAAGCAGAAGCAGATGTTTTTCTGGAACTCTCTTGCTTTTTCTATAATCCAATGGATATTGGCAATTTGATCTCTGGTTCCTCTGCCTTTTCGAAAACCAGCTTGAACATCTGGAAGTTCACGGTTCACGTAATGTTGAAGCCTGGCTTGGAAATTTTTGAGTATTGCTTTACTAGCATGTGAGATGAGTGCAACTGTGCAGTAGTCTGAACATTCTTCAGCTTTGCCGTTCCTTGGGATTGGTAAGCTTTTAGACACCTTCATTTAAAAAAAAGAGGGAGGACCCAAATAAATGGAATAATACACGATAAAGGAAAAGTCATAACTAATATCACAGAAACACAAAGAGTCATAAGAGAACTCTAAAAATAGTCATATGACAATAAGTTGGACAACCAAAAAGAAATAGATTCCTAGAAACAGATAATCTTCCAACACTGAATCAGGACAAATAGACAATCTGAAAAGACCGACTGCTATTATATAGTAATTATAGTAATCAAAAAACTAACAATGTCTGAGACCAGGATGCTTCACAGGGAACTTCCACCAAACTTTTAATGAGGAGCTACTACCTATTCTTTTCAATTCATTCTATGAGGCCACCATTATTACCTTGTTACCAAAAGCAGGCAAAGGGATTACAAAAAAAAACAAAGAAAATTATAGACCAATATCTCTGATAAATATAGATGTAAAAATCCTCAACAAAATATTAGCAAACCAAATTCAACATTACATTAAAAAAAAAAAATCACACACCATGATCAAGTAGGATTTTCCCCCCCAGGGATGTAAGGATGGTTCGATATTCCAGAAATCAATCAATGTAGGACACCACATTAACAAAAGGACAGGAAAAAAAAATCACACAATCATCTCAATAGATGCAGAAAAATCATTAGACAAAATTCAACATCCATTCATAATAAACTATCAAACTGGGTATAAGGGAACAAACCTCAATAAAATGAAAGTTATGACAAACCCACAGTTAACAGCATAGTCAATGGTGAGAAGCTGAAATCTTTTTCTCTAAAATTAGAAACAAGCCAAGGATGCCCACACCTGCCACTTGTATTTAATATAGTATTAGAAGTCCTAGCCACAGCAATCAGACAAGAAATAAAAAGCACTCAGATTAGAAGGGAAGAAGTAAAAAAGCCACTATTTTCTGATGACATGATACTTTCTAGAGAACACACTAGAGTTTCCATCAAAAAACGATTAGAACCAATGAATGAATTGGTAAAGTTCCAGGATACAAGATTAATATACAGAAATCTGTTATTTTTCTATACACAATAATGAGCTATAGGAAGAGAAAGCAAGAAAACAATGCTGTTTAAAATTACATCAAAAAGAAAAAAATACCTAGGAATAAACTTAACCAAGGGGGTGAAACACCTATACTTTGGCAACTGTAAAACACTGACGAAGGAAACTGAAGACGATACAAAGAAGTGGAAAGACATTCTGTCTTAACGGATTGGAAGAAATAATATTGTTAAAATGTCCATACCACCCAAAGAATCTACAGAGTTAGTACCATCTTTATCAAAATGCTCATTAAAGAATTAAAACAAGTAAGCCTTTAGGATTTTAATGTATACTGAACCACAAAAGACCCTACATAGCCAAAGCAAACTTGGGGGAAAAAAAGAAAGCTGGAGATATCATGCTCCCTGACTTCAGACTATACTACAAAGTTGTAGTAATCAAAACTGCCTGGTACAGGTACAAAACCAGACATACAGATCATAGAAAGCTCAGAAATAAACCCATACACCTATAGTCAATGAGTCTAGGACAAGGAGGCAAAAATACTCAATGAGGAAAAGACAGTCTCTTCAATAAATGGTGCTGGGGAAACTGGACAGCTACATGTAAAAGAATGAAATTGGAACATTTTCTCACAACATATACAAAAGTAAACTCAAAATGGATTAAAGAGTTAAATATAAAACCTGAAATCACAAAACATCTAGAAGAAAACACAAGCAGTATACTCTTTGATATTGGCCTTAGCAAAAAAAATAACATAAAATTTATATTTCTCCTCAGGTAAGGGAAACTAAAGCAAAAGTAAACAAATAGGACTACAAACTAAAAATACCCTGTGCAAAAAACCAAAAAGACCATTTATTGAATAGGATAAAATATTTGCCGGTGCCATATCAGATAAGAGGTTAATATTCAAAATATGCAAAGAACTCATACCACTCAACATCAAAAAATAACAACCCAGTTAGAAAATGGGCAGAGGAACTGAACAGACATTTTCCCAAAGAAGACATGCAGATGGCCAGCAGGCACAGTGAAAGATGCTCAGCATCCTCAGTGTCAGGCAAAGGCGAGTCAAAACCGTAGGACATCATCTCACACCTGGCTATTGTCAGACACACAAAAAATAACAAGTGTTGGTCATGACATGCAGAAAAGGAAACCCTCATGGTGGGAATGTGAATTGCTGCAGCCACTGTGGAAAATGGTATGGAGGTTCCTCAAAAAACTAAAAAAGACAACGGCCATATGACCCAGCAATTCTGCTCCACGATATTTATCCCAAGAAGACACAAATGCTAATTAGAAAAGATATACACACTTTATGTTCATTGCAGCGTTATTTTTATAACCAAGATACGGAAGTAACCTAAGTGTCCATGTGGTTTATATATACACAATAGCATTTTACTCAGCCATAAGAAAAGAATGAAGTCTTGCCATTTACAAGGCATGGCTGTACCAAGAGGCTATAGGTGAAATAAATCAGACAGAGAAAATAAAATACTGCACGATTTTAGTTACATGTGGAACCTAAAAAACAGAACAGATGAGCAAACCTGACGAAACAGAAGCAGAGTCACAGACACGGGGAACAAACAGGTGCTTGCCAGAGGGGAAGGTGGGGAAGGGAAATAAGAGGCTCCGGCTTGCAGCTACAGAATAAATGAGTCAGGGATGAGCGCACAGTGTAGAGATTACAGTCAATAATTACATAATATCTTGGTATGTTGACAGATGGTAACTAGATTGCTGTGATGATCATTTTGAAATGTACGGAAATATCAAGTCATTGTGTTGTGCATCTGGAAATAACATAGTGCTGTAGGCCAACTGTACTTCAAAACTGAACAAACAGACTCATGCAACAAGACAGGAGATCTGCGGTCACCAGAGGTGAGTGGGAGGAGAGGAAGTGTGAATGGGATGAAGGCACTTAAAAGGTATACAATTTTAATTATAAGATAGGTAAGTACTTGAGACGTAATGTACAACATGATAATGTGATTAATGCTGTTGCATGTTACATAGGAAGGTTGTTAAGGGAGTAATAAGAGTTCCCATCACAAGGGAAACATTTCTTCCATTTCTTTAACTTTGTACTATATGAAATGATGGATGTTCACTAAACTTCCTGTGGTCATCATTTCATGATGTAGGTAACTGAAATCATTTGCTGTACATCTTACATTTTTACAGTGCTGTGTGTCGCTTATATCTCAATAAAACCGAAAGAAAAAGAAAAGATATTGGAAGACTTCCAAAATGTAAAAAGTAAACATAACAACTTACTGTATTTTAAAAAATAGATGATTGTCATAAAACTACCCAAATGTGATTACAAACATGGATTTCAGCAAACTTCCAACAGGAAAAATTAAAAGAAAACCATCCCTGGGCAAATCATGATTAAACTAAAGATAAATATCACAGATACATATTGGGAAACAATGATTCAAATGACCATAGATTTCTCTCAGCAATAACACATCAAAAGACAGTGGAAGATATTTTTAAGAGCCACAAGGGAAAAAAAGAAGATGAAAAGCCTTGTTTTATACCCAGAAACAATATATTTCAGGAAAAACGCTAAAATGAATTAATTCTCAAAGTACAACTGAGAGGATTTGCCAACCAATCGTCTCCTGGAGGAATGCTGACGAGCATGCTGAACTTCACGGCGCCTCAGAAATTAAAGGAGAGCCCAGAAATGGTGAACACCTGGGTGCCTAGGGAAGATTACTTTATCTCTTCTCAGATTTTCATTCAAATACACAGAACAGCTTAAAGCAAAATGTGTAACACGGATTAGCAGGAGTTTCATTATATGTAATAAATGTAACAGCAATGGTGCTGCGATAAACCTGGAGCGCACTGAGGTTCTGAGAAATTACATGAAGTGCTACTATGTTAATTCTAAACTAACTGGAAAAATTACATGTGTATATTGTAATACCCTGGGCTACAGCAAATAAAAATGTTCAAAGACGTATTGCCAAGATGTCATTTGTTCACAGAATATTAATATTATTCAAATAGGGACTTGCCTGGCGATCCAGTGGTTAAGGCTCTGTGCTTTCAATGCACGGGGCAGAGGTTTGGTTCCTGGTCAGGGAACTAAGATGCCACATGCACACGGTGCAGCCAAAGAAATAAAAATTAAAAGCATATGTTATCCAAATAATTTAAAAGAAAGCAAAGGGGAGAGAAAAATAAACAGAGGAGAAAAATAGAAAACACGTAAAAACACGATAGATCCCAAAATGTTAAAATCATCGAAAGCATCCAAATAAATGCAAAGATGGAGAAAGATCTTTCTAAGTCCGTATAGCTGTTTCCTAAGGCAGGAGTACTTTAACACAGAGTGAGACAGATACCACATAAAGAGTGAGCAGGAGGAGTCTCTTTTTAATGTCAGGTAAAATAAACATAGGGTCAATACATTTACTTTTAAAAAACTGGGATAAATTACGCAAAACAAAAAATGCGACATGTTCTCCATGTCTAAATGTACAGCATACAGGCATCAAGTACAGACACACGGCTGTGCAAGCATCACACCACCCATCTAAAGGGCTCTTTGCACTCTGAATCACTGAGGCTGTGTCCCCAGGACACACAACTTCCCATCCACTCCCCCAGCTCCTGGCACCCACCATCCTATCAGAACCTCCTGTCTCTGTGACACTCACTAGTCTAGGTCCTCCTGTAAGTGGAATCATTCAGTATTTGTCCTTTTGTGTCTGGCTTATGTCACTGGTGGGCTGTGGTCCATGGGGTCGCAGAGAGTCAGAGACGACTGAGCGACTTCACTTTCACTTTTCACTTTCATGCCTTGGAGAAGGAAACGGCAGCCCCCTCCAGTGTTCTTGCCTGGAGAGTCCCAGGGATGGGGGAGCCTGGTGGGCTGCCGTCTGTGGGGTCGCACAGAGTCGGACACGACTGACGCACCTCAGCAGCAGCAACAGCAATGCGTCCCTGAGCACAGGGTCCTCAAGGCGCACCCTCACTGCAGCGGGAATCACAATTTCCTTCCCACTCTCAGAGGCCCCTCCTCCTGTGTGCTCTCTGTCAGAACAGCATGGTTTCTGAGAAAAGAGATGGGAAACTCGCCCTCATGTGGTGTGCATCTCCAAAATGCTCCCTCCATAACTGGCCCACTTCTGTTCACTTTTCAGAGACCTTCAGAGTTGTCCTTTATGCTTTGTCCAGAGATTTCATCTGCAATTAGCAAGAGCACTGGGCTTCACCATAGCCCAACTGAAACCTCTGCACTGCATTTTCCCTTCGGTTTTTTACCTTTTCATCTAATTTCTAGAATTATGAAATTATGAACTTCCTTCATGTTAATTCTGACTTCAGATTAACACACGTATGTGATAAAGAATATATATTCTCTAGTTGTTAGTCCTCCAGAGCAAGAAAGAAGCAAATAACAATTCAATCATAAAACATTCTCCAGAGGAAGATGAGCGAAAAAACCTAAATTTTCAGTACACTGAAAAATCAAGTATCTGTTGAAATTAAAAAGGCAAGAATTATGTTTCTCTAAAAGTACAGACCCTGTAACAATCACGTATGTAACATAAGCATAAAAAACATTAAAGAAGTAAGTATGGGAATTAAAACATGAGCAGAGGTCAAAAGACTTTAAAAATACATAAAAATAAATAAGGTTCCTATTTCTTCTCTCTCACGGATTTTTTTTTCACCCATGAATTGGCCTGGCAGTAGTAATAGGAACCATAGCCATCTGGCCGGAGGATACAGAAGAGATGCCTTTGAGGGCCAGAGAGTGTGGGAGGGAATTCCAGAGGGGAAAACCTACAGAGAGGTTCTAATTCCATGTGTGTGCCTACAGGTGTCTCAGTCTAACCCTGAACACACACAGCTTACACCCACAAGAAGAGCTCGTGGATCCAACACACAGAAGCGGAACTAGACACATAGGCTGAGCCAGACCAGGCTAATTGCCTTCTACAGCAGAACATCTCAAAAGGGAGAGAACAGGGCTGAAACAGTACAACATTCAAAATGTCTAAATATAATTTACAGTTATTCACTATACAAAGAATCAGGATGATGTGACCAAGTTTAAGGGATAAACATGATCAATGGATGCCAAACCTTCACCACACAGATGCTGAAAATACTAGACATTTGTTACATCAGAAGATCAGACTTCAAAAATGGATTTAATGAAAAGCATAAAATTACAGAAAGAAGTCCAATACATATTTCAGCACTATTTCAGATTTTTGGTAGAATGAGAAAGACTTCATTTTGTGAATTAGGGCTCAAATTCAATGCTCTTTATCTATATACATAAGGAAATATTACTGAATTGCCATATAGATGAGCAGCTCTACGACTCACTTATGACCCGCATCTCAACATCTCTGATTCATGCTGGATATCATAATCATTGAACTGACACAGCTTGATTGGGAAATTTTTTTTAGAAAGTCTTAGTGATAAATAAAATAATGTTACTTAAAATATGTAACAATTCTAGTTTGATAATATGTGGTACATGACCCTCATAAAAATATATCTTTTTAAATTTGCTGTTTAAAAGTGAAGATACTGAAAGTTATAACTTTCAGTTATAACTGAAAAATATAACTGAAGTTATATCCTACTGCTGCTGCTAAGTCGCTTCAGTCGTGTCCAACTCTTAGCGACCCCATGGACTGCAGCCTCCCAGGCTCCTCTGTCCGTGGGATTTTCCCGGCAAGAGTACTGGAGTGGGGTGCCATATCCTAGTATATTCTTATTCCATTCGAATATATGGAATTTTTACTCTGTTGCCTGAATTATTTAATATGGAAAAAAATTATAAACTTTATCCTGAAGGCTCATGGTCTTATAAATTTTTATCTTTAGTTTGGTATCCAGTTCAGTTCAGTTCAGTTGCTCAGTCGTGTCCGACTCCTTGCAACCCCATGAATCGCAGCACGCCAGGCCTCCCTGTCCATCACCAACTCCCAGATTTCACTCAGACTCATGTCCATCGAGTTGGTGATGCCATCCAGCCATCTCATCCTCTGTCGTCCCCTTCTCCTCCTGCCCCCAATCCCTCCCAGCATCAGAGTCTTTTCCAATGAGTCAACTCTCCGCATGAGGTGGCCAAAGTACTGGAGTTTCAGCTTCAGCATCATTCCTTCCAAAGAAATCCCAGGGCTGATCTCCTTCAGAATGGACTGGTTGGATCTCCTTGCAGTCCAAGGGACTCTCAAGAGTCTTCTCCAACACCACAGGTCAAAAGCATCACTTCTTTGGTGCTCAGCTTTCTTCACAGTCTAACTCTCACATCCATACATGACCACTATCAAACAATATCAACTTTTGAATGTTTATATGAGTTTCACATTTTCCAAATTAATAATTAGGTTTGTACACAACAGAAATTTAGTGATGCACAAAGAGGTTTCATTTCCAGATGACTTTCCCAGACTGGCTTTCCCACCCACACGTGTCTCACCTCTTCTTTATTCGTATGCATGAGCTCTTGCACGGCACGGGACTCAGGGGCTTGCACACATTCTGATAATTCAGTGCATCACTAAGGGCAGGGGGGCTTCCCAGGTGGCTCAAGTGGTAAAAAAAAAAAAACAGCCATTACGAAAACAGTAAGGAGGATCCTCAGAAAACTAAAAATAGAACTACCATATGATCCAGCAATTCCACTTCTGGGTATTCACTCGAAGAAAACAAAAACACTAATTTGAGAAGATATGTGTACATCCATGTCCACTGCAGCATTGTTTACAATAGCCAAGACAAGGGGAAAAAACCTGTATCCATCTATGGATGAACAGATTTTTAAATGTGATATAGAAATATATGAAATATATGTAATGAAATATTATCCAGTCATAGTAAGGAATGAAATCTTGTCTTTGTGCCATAGATGGACATTGATGGCATTATGCTAAGTAAAATAAGTCAGAGAAGGATTGCACAAATGCTATGTAGTGGAATCTAAAAAAAAAAAGGAAGAAAGAAACACACAAAAAACCCCAACACCTCAGCTCTCTACAGAGAACAGACGTGATTACCAGAAGTGAGGGTTGGGGGACAAAATGGGTGAAGGGGGACAAAATGGGTGAAGGGGGTCAAAGGGCATAAACTTACAGTTATAAAACAAGTAAGTCCTGGGGATATAATGTAGAGCATGGTGACTATAGTCAATAATGCTATATTGCAGTTTGACTGCTGTTAAGAGAGTAAATCTTTTTTTTTTCTTTTTAATTATCTTTTTTCGGTTTTATTTTACTTTACAATATTATATTGGTTTTGCCATACACTGACATGAATCTGCCACAGGTGTACATGTGTTCCCCATCCTGAACTCCCCCTCCAACCTCCCTCCCCATCCCATCCCTCTGGGTCATCCCAGTGCACGAGCCCCGAGCACCCTGTCTCATGCATTGAACCTGGACTGGTGATTTGTTTCACATGTGATAATTTACATGTTTAAATGCCATTCTCCCATATCATCCCACCCTCGCCCTTTCCCACAGAGTCCAAAAGACTGGTCTATACATGTGTGTCTCTTTTGCTGTCTTGGATACAGGGTTATCATTACCATCTTTCTAAATTCCATATATACGCATTAGTATACTGTATTGGTGTTTTTCTTTCTGGTTTACTTCACTCTGTATAATAGGCTCCAGTTTCATCCACCTCATTAGAACTGATTCACATGTATTCTTTTTAATGGCTGAGTAATATTCCATTGTGTATATGTACCACCGGTTTCTTATCCATTCGTCTACTGATGGACATCTAGGTTGCTTCCATGTCCTGGCTATTATAAACAGTGCTGTGATGAACATTGGGGTACGTGTGTCTCTTTCAATTCTGGTTTCCTCAGTGTGTATGCCCAGCAGTGGGATTGCTGGGTCATAAGGCAGTTCTATTTCCAGATTTTTAAGAAATCTCCACACTTTTCTCCATAGTGGCTGTACTAGTTTGCATTCCCACCAACAGTGTAAGAGGGTTCCCTTTTCTCCACACCCTCTCCAGCATTTATTGCTTGTAGACTTTTGGATAGCAGCCATTCTGACTGGCATGAAACGGCACCTCATTGTGGTTTTGATTTGCATTAAGAGAGTAAATCTTAAAAATCCTTATCACAAGAAAACAAAGCATTTGTAACTATGTATGCTAACAGATGTTACCTAAACTTATTTTGCAATATATACCGATAACAGATCATTATGTTGTACACCTGAAAGTAATATAACATTATATGCCAATTTTACCTCAGTATCAACATAAAATATATTAATAAGTATGAAATCTTTGAAGTAAATGAGCACTACTTCCCAGCTAAAGTTTTGTTGACATTATACTCTTGGGATTTCTGTCCAGTGTGCAGTCTCTGTGGTTAATGAAGCATCTGAATATTGATAAATATTGATTACATTCAGAAGATTTATAAATATTGATTACATTCAGAAGATTTATATACATTATGAATTTTTCTTATTGAATAAGAGAGAGGTTATTTTGAAAAGTTTTTCACCATTCAATGGCATCCCATTCCAGCACTCTTGCCTGGAAAATCCCATGGACGGAGGAGCCTGGAAGGCTGCAGTCCATGGGGTCGCTGAGGGTTGGAGACGACTGAGTGACTTCACTTTCACTTTCCTGCATTGGAGAAGGAAATGGCAGCCCACTCCAGTGTTCTTGCCTGGAGAATCCCAGGGACGGGGGAGCCTGGTGGGCTGCCGTCTATGGGATCGCACAGAGTCGGACACAACTGAAGCGACTTAGCAGCAGTAGCATAGCTGACTTCTCTCCAGGATGAATTCTCCAATTCCTAACAAAGATCATTTAGAGTTGAAGACTTTCCTACACTGTCTGCACCCAACAGAGTTCTTACAACTGCTGAAAAAGAGTTGAGCTATAGCCGAAGGATTTCCCACGTTTACTACATTCATAATAGTTTAATGGATTGAATGGTGTCCCCTTCAAATATAGAAGTTTTATAATTGGTTAAACCGTAACCTCCAAAATTCACCCAGAACTTCAGAAGGTTATCCTATTTGGAAATGAAGTCTCTGAAGATACAATTATTTAAGACAAGGTCATACTAGACCAGGGTGGGTCCTAACTCCACTGACTAGTTTCCTTATAAGAAGCAAGAGGACACACAGACACCCTAAGGAAAAACAGCACCAAGGAAGGCTGCTGAAGGTTACTGGTGATGCGGAAGGCTGGGAAAGAGGCACGGGACAGACCCCTCAGAGCCTTCAGGAGGAACTAACTTCAACTGCGCCTCTTTTTCAGCTTCAGATTTGCTGAACTGTGAGCGAATAAACTACTGTGCTCAAGACTGGGTGCGTATGCCCGCTACGTCCATTCATTCGTGTCTGACTCTTTGTGACCTCGTGGACTGTAGCCCTCCAGGCTCCTCTGTCCATGGGATTCTCCAAGCAAGAATACTGGAGTGGGTTGCCATTTCCTCCTCCAGGGGATCTTCCCAACCCAGGAATCGAACCCGCGTCTCTTAAGTCTTCTGCACTGGCAGGCAGGTTCTTTACCATTAGCGCCACCTGGGAAGCCCATTTATGTTCATATCTGGAAAATTAATTAGATACATAAGATTCATTGAGAGGTGTGCTAAAAAGATACAAGCTGCTAATAAAACAAGTTTTAAGTGGCTTTCTAAAAGGCCCAACAACCAAGCCAGTTTCCATGTTCAGCCAGCGCCAGAGAAAGCCTTGCGGCACAGTTCTGGCGCCCTCTCGTGTCAACACTGAGCCGAGCACGTCTAAATATTCTAAACAAGAGGGGGAAAATAAAGGCAAAGAGCAGAGGCATGTAGCCAAGCGTTCCCGAAAATCCGGGAAGGGAAAGGAGATGAGCCTGGAAAGGCAGGCTGGGCCAGCTCTGAGCGAGGCCTTTATCTCACTGGCACTGAAGGGCACCTAGGTGACACGATCACACGTGTGTTTTAGAATAAACCATCCTAGGCATACAGGCACGGACTGTGAGAAGGGATCAGACGCCACGTGGACAGCTGGTCCAAGCTGTGCTCCGGCCTCAAATTTGAGGCCAGATCACAGGAATAGCTGCCTCCTACCAGAATACAAGCAGGGATTCCTGGCTTATATGTTCATGTCTATGCCCCCCACCCCACCCCGGCTTAAAGAGGGCCTGGCACATAACACTGTGTTAGGAATTAAAAGGGGTGACATCTTACCACATACACAGCACAGGATAATACGGCCGAAGTCCTTACCCCGAGCATCCCCAAGCCTCTGGGAACGTTCCGGCAGGAGGGCGTGTCCAGCCATCCCACAGGTGACAGCGGGCTCCGCGAGGCCGCCCCGCGCCGGGCCACGGCCGCGCCCCGACGCCGGACTCCAGCGCCCGGGGCCCGGGGAGCGCCTCCCGCCTCGGGCCGCAGGCCGGCGCAGCCCAGGCTCGGCTGGGGCCGTCGGTCCGTCCCACCCCCATCCGGGCCGGGGACGCGCTGCTCCGGACAGCCCGACGGGCAACTTCAGCCCCAGGAGACCTGTGCCCAGAACCCCTCCCAGGCCAGAGAGCTGACACCCAGTCCCGGCAGGCAGGGCGCAGGGCCCCACGCGCAGCGCGAGCCGCGCGCACCGGGGACCCAGCCGCCACCGGCAAGACTCCTCCTCCTCCTCCCGGGCCTGGCGAACGAAGCGCGCGCTCCCCCTGCTGAGCCTGAAAAGCGGAGCTCTAAACGCCAAGGACCGCAGGACTCCCAGAGCAGCTTCCCGCCCAAGTCCCGCCACCGCCGCCCCCAGGCGGGACCCACTCAGTCGCCCTTGCGGTCGCCCGCTGCGCTCCCGGGGACTAGCTCGGCCCCGCTCGGCTCTCCTCAGCTCCGCTCGGCTCAACTCGGCTCGGCTCGGCCCCGCTCGGCTCTACCCGACCGGCTCTGTCCACCTGCTCGGCTCCGCTCGGCCCCGCTCGGCCCCGCTCGGCCCCGCTCGGCTCTACCCGACAGGGTCCGTCCACCTGCTCGGCTCCGCTCGGCCCCGCTCGGCTCTGCCCGACGGGCTCTGCCCGCCTGCTCGGCTCCGCTCGGCTCCGCTCGGCTCCGCTCGGCCCCGCTCGGCCCCGCTCGGCTCTGCCCGACGGGCTCTGTCCGCCTGCTCGGCTCCGCTCGGCCCGCCTGCTCTGCGGCTGTCGACGCGTGGAACAGTCGCGCTTCGCGCGCTTCCCTGGCTGGGCGCTACGGTCCTTGCAGGGCCCGGCTCGGCCCTGTTTGGCCCCCTTCGGCTCGCGTCCCGCACCGCCGTCTCCACGCGCAGCCTCGTCGCCTTCTCCGGCCACCCGAGGAGCCCCCTGCCCCTGCCCACGCGTCAGCGGCCGGCCGCTCGGAGGGAGCCGGCCCGCTCCACCCCGCAGAGGCCACGCGGGCTGAGCCCTGGGTCTCGGGCCGTCGCGGCCTCGGCTCGCGTCCAGGCCCCCACCTCGCAACCGAGGACCTTGGGGCCGACCCCTCCCCGCCGAGTCTCGGTCTCCGTCTGCGGACCGGGGCTGCTGCCAGGCCCGTGGTCCCGGGGCTCGCGGCGGGGCCGAGGAGCCGGGGAGCGCGGGGCGCCCTGCGAGCTGGACGGAGGGTGGACGCAGGGGAGAGCCGGGGACGGGACAGCCAGAGCCCGGGCCCTGAGCGCGGAGACACGCCCGGAGCCCCGGCCCGCTGCCTGGCCGTCCAGAGCTGTGTCTTCCAGCAAGGCGCCGGTTTCCTCAAAAGGACCAGTCCCTTTACAAGCGAGAACTCTCTGTGGGCGCCCCTGCCCGGGACCTGGAGGAATGAGGCTGCACCGGGGTCAGTCCCATTCCGTGTCCTTCAGAAGGCTGGGTTGAGGGAAGGAATGTCCATTGCCTCCGCTGAGTTTCATCCTCCAACCTTTCCTAGCCTTGAACTCAGAGCTGGCGAGGCAGGGCAACAGGTGGGTACTTGAATTGCAAGCTGCAGAAACTGGATTTAGGAATTTAAATGAAAACAATTGTTTGAAAAGATATACTGAAAGATTGGGGAATTAAGGGAGGCCTGAAGACAAAAAAACAGTAGAAGTCAGTACCCAAGACCTCTGAACATCAACCCTGGGACGCTTGCTGTCAGTGCTTGGACTGTGTCCAGAGTAGAGGATCTGATTAATGGGACATAGGAGTCAGGAAATTCTTCACATTGGAGTCAGCTTTGAAGGATGAATAGAAGTTTGCCAAAGGGAGAAGAATGGGGCTTCCACGTAGAGCGCAGGGACAGGATGTGATGGGGCAGGGCAGGGATCTGGGGGCCATGCTATGCCAGGCGCTTTCCTGGTCATCTTCCTCAATGCTCACAAACCCTACGAACTAAGTGCCGTTAATTTTGAGGGGAAATGATTTTATCTTCTTCATAAAATTGCTAAATGCCTTTCTAAAGAATTCAAGCTAGATAGCAAAATGCTGCAAAAATTGGGGGTGGGGTAGGGGTATTCATAGCAAATTCTAGTACCCCAAATGTCCAAGGTTAATATTAGCAACATCATCACAGATATCTTTGTAGGCCTATATATGGCAGGAGGCAAGAAGAAAAAACTGGAGGGAGGTTGGGTGTAAGGGAGGGAGGGCAACAGGAATCAGAAAGAATTCTGTGAAGGGGGATCCCATTTTTGCTAAATTTAAAAATATATGAAGCTTATTATACTTGAATTTAACAAAATAGAATTTAAATAAAAGCAGTTGCTACTTTGATTTATTGTTTGCTACCATAACAGATATTTCCTACAAGACTCCCCCACCAAGATTATGAAGAACATTGAGAAGTTGGGGTCATTGATTCTCTTTAAGTTACACATTTTGCTCTTGGCTCAATTTTTCCCTACTATGAGAAGTTGCTCAGTCATGTACGACTCTTTGCGATCCCATTGACTGTACTCTACCAAGCTCCTCCGTCCATGGCATTTTCCAGGCAAAAGTACTGGAATGGGTTGCCATTTCCTTCTCCAGGGAATCTTTCCGACCCAGGGATCGAACCCAGGTCTCCCTCATTGCAGGCAGACGCTTTACCCTCTGAGCCACCAGGGAAGCCCTTTCCTCTAATATGAAGGATTAAAAATGTAAGTTCCTCACACTTTCCTCCTGCCCACACCCAACATTCTACTGTTGGGCTATTGTTTTCATAATGCCAAGGTCTTTAATATTACATTTACTCTGCCACCTCCCTTCCTTTGGGTATTTAGCGCCAGTTCCGGGTTTATTTGGGAGCATTACTCACCTCTAGCCCTATTACCTTGCCTTTTCCCCTTCTGACTTCCATGTTTAGTTTTATCTCTTGGTGGGCACAGCTTCAACTGACGAATGTGAACCTTGAGCTTTGTTCAAAGACACGTTGCCTATGGCAGATCAGTGGAGGAGTCAAGATTCTGAGTTAGATTTTCCTGACTCCAAAGACTACCCAGGAGACAGGAACTTTTGGTACGAGGTTGGCATCTGGGGAAGGGGAGAGTCACTCTCTCTCCTTGAACCTTCTCGGGAGGCTAGAGGGGGCTGGACAAGACATACAGTAATTCTGCCCCAGGGCTCAGTTTCAGAGCTGGGCAGATTCCCTGTGGTGCCTCTAACCCAGCCCCAGAGGTCTGAGGAAGGAATGAGTGACACAGGCCGCTAGTCTTGTCCTAGTTTTACCTGGAGGCTGAGAGCTGTGGACAGAAAGTAGGACAATGAAGAACTTCAAAGCATCTCCTTTCCTATTGTAGAAACAAAAATTCCCAATCAGGAGTCTATGCCAAGTTTCTTTCACTTGGGGGACAATAATAAAGCCCAGAGTTGGGAAGCCTGAGCTGGAATGGCAGCTCGACCATGTCCCCTGGTCCTTCTTGTTTTCCAGCCTGCCATCCTTCTCAAGATGGTGGCCAGAGGTCAGCAAAGATGGGGGAACCCAAGGAACCGGGAGCCTGGAGACTTGCACCCAAGTCTCCCTGGCCAGAACAGAGTTCTGCAGACGCTGCTGGGAAATGTAGCTTTTTAGTCAAAAGACAGAAGCTTCATCTTCAGTGGTGACTTGGAATCTATAGTCACAACAGCCTCATCATTCACTCACGGATGTCTGAAGTGCCAGCTGTGGGTCAGGCACAGACTTGTTGGCTGTTTAGTGGTGACTGGAGAAGAGTCCATCCTCACAGGGTCACTTGAGTGCTTCCTAAGTGCCAAGCAGCTGGTAGCAGCCACTCCCTTTAACTCTCCTACCAGCACTGGGAAAGAAAGTGAAGTCATTCAGTTGTGTCTGACTCTTTGCGACCCCATGGACGGTAGCCTACAACGCTCCTCCGTCCATGGGATTTTCCAGGCGAGAGTCCTGGAGTGGTTTGCCATTTCCTTCTCCGGAGGATCCTCCCAACCCAGGGATCGAACCTGAGTCTCCCACATTGTAGGCAGATGCTTTACCATCTGAGCTGCCAGGGAAGTCCTTGATGACTTCACTGGAAAGTGGGTACTATTTTCCCATGTGATGGACAAGTCAACAGAGGCTCTGAGAGGCTAATGATCTATTCCAGGCACCATCATTATATAACAGAGCCAGAATTCAAACCCATTTCGGTCTGCTTTAAAGCTTTGGCTATTCACCCTTTTTTCTATCCTTCCCTGTGTTCAATGCCTGGGACCTACCCCTTAGAAATGCTGATTCACTGCTTGGAGGTAGAACCTGAGCATCAGTGCACCTGTGCCACCTTCTTTAGTCTCGTACCAATGGGAGATGGCATTTTCTATTTAAAACTGGGGAAGCTAAGATCCGGAGAGGTAGCCTCGCTTGCCCAAAGTCACAGAGCAAGTTCTCCATGGAGCTGGGAGGTGTGTGCCCATCTCCTGACCTTCTCCAAAGAGCTGTCCTTGGCTCCAGAAAAAGATCACTTCCACAGACTTGGGGGGAAGCTTCCACACTGGCCAAGCCCTCTGCCCCAGCCAGGCCGGAAGCCTCCCTGGAGATGTATGTGCCTGAGGGGTAGGGCACCACGTGGCAGCCGGGTGATAAAGGGCCGGGCTGGGCCAGGATGTGCGGCGGAAGCCCAGCCCACTGAAGGCAGAGGTGTGGCTGGACCAGGGTGGGGGCCGGACATAGGAATGCACTTTTTCCCCAGCACAACATGCTGTGGGTTTCCTCCACCCCAACTGAGCCCTGCCTGATATGTCAGGCCCAAAATGGGTCTGTAGCCAGTGACTGGAGGACTGGCAGGCGGGCAGGGGCTCATGGCCCAGTCCCTGGAGGAAGTCACGTGGTGGTGGGGTCACAGGCCTAACCCAGGAATGGTGGAGGGAGGGAGATATTTCAGGCCCAAGAGGAAGGACCCAGCCCGTGAGATGAATCACCAGGGACAGATTATCCTGAGGAAGACCTTGGGGGCGGAATTGTGATAAGCACCTTCCTCCCAAGGTGACCAGCAGCCCAGTGAGCTGCCAGCAGTGTGTGAGGCCCGTGTGGCTGGAGCACTCGGATGTGTGTAAGAATAGCTCCAGGTGCTTTCCAGAAGGGGCTTCTCAGGGACCTTATGGCAGAAGGATGAGCGCCTGTGGCAGGAAGGGGAGAAAACAGAATCTTGGGGATGAGTCGCTCGTTCGAGGTCACACGGGCAGAAATGGGCTCTGAACGGAGGCTTGGCCTCTTCATTTGTTGCCGCCAGCTCCTCCTGTTCCTGGCACTCTGGCCTGGACGTGAAGTCTCACAGATAAAACCACTGGCTGCAGACTCCTCGTGGCAACCAGGCGTCAGGTCTTATACGTGCCTCTGGAAGATGTGCTAGACTGCTTAGCGCACAGACGGGAAGGATGGAGTCCAGAAGGGACAAACGGGATTCCGGTGCCACCAAGCTCCAAGCTCCCCATCCCCTCCCACACACTATAGTTAGTGTGCAATGGCCTTGCAATGCCTTTAACCCCAAGGTCAGTGGAAAATCCCATGTGAGGCTCCACCTATGGGCTCACAAACCATGGCAGTCCTCAGAAACAATCCGGGAGCGCTTCTTAAGCTTGAGAAGGCTGGCTGTGTGTTCCTCCCCTCCACCAAATGTCCACTTGACCAATTTTTGTTACGGGCATGCCTCGCTGTAGTGTGGTTCAAAGATTTTTTTTTAATTTTTTTACAAATTGAAGGTTTGCGGCAACCCTCTGCCCAGTAAATCTGTCCACATCCATCTTCCAGTGGCATTTGCTCGCTTTGAGTCTCTGTGCTACATTCTGGTAATTCTCGAAATATTTCAACTTTTTCAACATTATTCTATTTGTTAAGGTGATCTCTGATGGGTGGCATTACGTTACTGTTGCAAAAAGGCCACAGCTCACTGAAGGGTTAGATGATGGTTAGCATTTTTTAGCAACAGAGTATTTTTAAAGTGTGTACTTTTTTTGGACAAAATGCTATCACACACGTAATGGACTATTGTATAGTACAGTATAAACATAGCTTTATATGCACTGGGAAACCAAAAAATTCTTCTGACTTGCTTTATTGAGATATTTGCATTACTGTCTGGATCACTGGTGGTCTGGAACCAAACCCACGATAACTCAGAGGTCTGCCTGTATTACATTGTTTAGTATATACTATCATAAAACTAAGTATAGGCTCTTCTAAAGTCAGCAAGTTACAGATTAAATATAGTCAATGGCAGTCAACACAGAGAGAAACTCAAGCAGGGCAGTCAGCGGAGGGTGACCTTCAGTTAGAAAGCTGTCATCCCCAATCATCTAAGACCTGTGGATGTTCTATTGCACTGAAATAAGACAGTTTTAAAATTCTCACTCTTGCACCCTTGATCTTGTCTCTGGAAAACTGTCTGCATAAGTTCCTTTGGGGGAGATGCAGACACAGGGCAGCCGTGTCTGAGCTGGAGACATCAAGGCCCAGAAGGGTGGAGACCTGCTCTTCCCCTACCTGAGTCGAAGTGAGCTGCCTCCTGGTGAGGGCTCTGGCACAGTGGCCTCCACTCAGCCAGGACAGGTCCAGAGAGGGGCGGGCTCTGCGTGAGGCCTGGACTCCGGTGAAGCCAGACTTGGCTGGTACCTTGGGAGCTGGTTATAAGCAGAGAAGCGATGCCCACCTCCACCAGGAAATCCAGGAGAGGACCTCGGCACTTTTTTTTTTTGATAACCAAGTCATTCTGTTGCACTTGGAAGTTTGAAAAACACTGATCTAGATGACCTTTAAGATTCCTGAAGGTCCTAAAGGGCTGGATCCCAATATACAATATTATCACCGAAATCATCTTCATCAGCATCAAACAGCTATCACATGCTGAGTGCATGATATCTACAAGACGCTCTGCTAAACGCTCACATACATGATTGCATATAATTCGTGAGGGAGCGTTTTCATCCTCACCCAAGTTTACAGAGGAGGTGACATGCAGTGACTTCTTCGGAGCCACACAGAGTAGTGGCCAAGGAGAACGTGACTCTCCTGGCTCCCACACGAGCACCCTGCTCCATGCCCCACGGCGCTGCGTCCCTCCTGCTGGAAAGGCCCTGACTTTCACCACAAGCTGCCCCAGGCAACAGGTCACTGGGAGCCTGGCCCTTGGGAATCTCCACACCCTCCAAATACTTTAGTGACAAAAGCTTTGCCTCTGGTTTGCGTTGCTGACATTTTTCTCGTAAACACAAATGAAGGCAGAGACTGTCTTACACACAATGTCCTTTCCTGATCAGTGGTGTCACCGAGTGGCCTCTGTGGCCACCCCCATTGGTTTATCATCCCAAATGCGTCCACGGCCCTTAGTGTGCTGCAGGCCGCCTTCTGAGCACTTTATGTGAGTGTCTCAAACCTCACACTGCTTGGAGGTAGAACCTGTTACCACCCCCAGTTTACAGGAGTGCCAAGGAGAGCTGTGAGGACCTGCCCCAAGGTCACAGAGACAAACGTGGAGTCAGACTTTGACCCCCTCTAAGAGCCCACACTTAGGAGTCGGCCTGGCAAGCACCCCACCAGATGTGTCAGGACCCATTATTACTGCAGCCCTTGGGAGCCAAGCAGCCTCTCTCTGACTCCAGCAGGGGGCGCCAAACCCCCTGCCCCAGCCCTGCCCCAGGCCCGCTGCAGG
>SJYG01000305.1:2461858-2481037 GCA_006410535.1 Litocranius walleri | reverse complement strand
CCTGGGCCTCGGGGGGTGGGTGGGGGCGGGGGGGGGCAGAAAGGGGCTGGAGACGGGGGTGGGGTAGGATCCTTCCCGCAGGGTCTGCCAGGGGATGGAGGTGGGGAGAGCTCTCCGAAGACCCTCTCTCCCCTGTGTCTGGGGAAGAGACAGGATGTGGGAATGATCAGATTCTTAGCACATATAGAAATCTGCTAGGAGTCCAGCATTATCGTCAACAGAGAAACGGTGATTTCCTGACGTGCGCTCCTGGGGACGGCTGCATTCTTTTTCAAATACTCACGACCTCCTGTTTGGTACGCCCCTGTGGAATTTTTCCAGGGAAGGGCACCGGTGACCTAGGACTCGGGCGCTGGGGGCCATCCTCCTCTGCCTACCAGCCAGGCAACATGGATGCGTTTCTGGGCTTCTCCTCCCAAGTGGCCTAGAGCAGCTCGCCCCTCTGCCCGGGGTGCCCGGGTCTGGGAATCCGCATGCCTTGCACAGTGGTTCCATCTTTCCTCCATCTCGGGCTGGGCGGGTGGACGGAGCCCATGTCTGGTGAGCGGATGACCGCTTGGAGGGGAGATTTGAAGACCTTTCCAGAGAGACACACAGAAGCAAGGGGCGGGCCAGCTCCACTTTCTCTCTGCCATTTCTTAACAATACGCCATCTTGCCAGAGCAAAAGACCTATTCTTTCCCTATTCTTGTTTAGAACGCAGCTAACAAAGGACTTTTTGTCTCGTGTGCATTTTTTTTTTTTTGCAAGCCTCAGTTCATCCTGGGTTTTAGCTCTCCTGACACTATTCTTTGAGATGACTCTTTTGTTAAAACGTTCTCTTGCCAGCTTTCCTCACACTCTCACACTCTCGCACGCCTTTACACGCACGTTCATTCATTCAACTGTTGAGGCATCACACATGAGTAATCTGGGTCCTCTGTGTTGAACTCATCTTTGAATTCAACATAGAATAAGGATGGTGAAGGTGCTGAACCACAAGCCACGGAGAGGATGTCAGGAACGCCCCTCGGAGGGGACCCCGAGCTGCGCCTCGAGGGAGACGATAACCACAAACCCTCCTAGGAAGAGCCACTGCTTACCCACCCCTTCTAGGCGTGCTCTTGTTTTGGTGGCTAGTGCCTGGGCTTGTTTCATTTTCCTAACACCCTTAGGAGGCAGGTGCTTTATTATTCCCATTTCACAGAGGAGGAAACTGAGGCCTTCAGAGGTCAGACAGCTCACCCCAGGCCCCACTCCCAGGAAGTGGAGCTGGCATGTCAACCCAGGTGGATCGGCACTCCCCCACCCAGGGCCCTGCTCTGCGACCACTGGGCAACGTGGCCTGTCACCAGGTCAGTGGGAGAAGAAGCGTATTTGCAGACTGAAGGCAGAAAGCCTTGGAGGAAGGAAGGAATGCCTTGAGCATCTCTTCTTGTTTTGTAAGTGTATTTGTAATTAAACCATAGGAAGATACAGTGTTAGCTGCTCTGTCATATCCGAATCTGTGCGACCCCATGGACTGTAGCCACCATAGCCCACCAGGCTCTTCTGTCCATAGGATTCCCCAGGCAAGAATACTGGAGTAGGTTGCCAATTCCTTCTCCAGGGGATCTTCCCAACCCAGGAATTCCTGCATTCCAGACAGATTCTTTACCGTCTGAGCGAGTATCAGTCAATTGTATGGCTATTTTGAATTAGATTCTGATACACCTATGGGCCAATTTACTGCACTGTACGAGTATTTGAAAAAAACCTCAGGTGTTTGAATAACCTTCTGCAGGTTTGTTGTTGACCCTGACAAGCGGCAGTAGTACGCTCCAGCCTTGCTCGCTGGGAGGAGATGCTTGGTTGTGGTGGAGGCAGGAGAGAAGAGCGGAGGCTGGGGACCGGAGGTCAGCTCTGTGGGCCCGTCCCGCCAGCCGGGGTCAGCCAAGACACGTGCCCCTGAAGCCCCCACTTTTCCGTCATCCAGGGGTCTCCCAGTTCCTCCGCTTGGAGACAGCCAGGTGTGGCATTCTGAGCCCAGAGAGGGCTGTGAGCACCATGCCACGGGGCTGGCAGAGGCCACCTTTTTCCATCTGTATGTTTTCCAAATCATCATATATTTCGGCCGGTGTCACTGCAGATTGCTCACTCTCTGACCCATCAGCTTTAAATAGCAAAAGAGAGAAAAAAAATACAGTGCACTTTGTGGTTTCCAGTAAGATACCGTAAATACACCCAGATAATATTCCGGTGCAAACCATTTGCAGTGGCTGAGCAGGGCGGTGGAATGGAATCTTTCGGGCAGGCTTGGACACCAGTTCATTTCCTCTGTCCCTGCTGGGATCGTTACAGAGCTGGAATGCAGGGAGGGCGTCAGCCGGGCTCCCCGGGTTCATCTCCCTGATAACTCCAGTCTTTACGAAGAACCTCCCAGGGAACTGGGCTTCTCTGAACACAGAGGTTTCGTTTCATCCTCAGGCCAGCTGGGTCATGTCCTCTGGGCGGTTCCCACTTCCCAGGCAGGGAAGCTGAGGCTGGGGAGCTGGAGTCCTTGCTGAGGGTTACCCTGCTGAGTAAGGAGCAGGTAGGAGGGACAAAGAGGCTCCATCATAGCCAAGTTCAGAGCTGAGGCCACCTGGGCTTCTGGCTGGAAAATCGCCTGCAGGTACAGGTGGCCTAGTGGAGGAGCCAGAGGCGGCGGCGAGGCCAGGACTCCTGCTGGTAGCCAGGAGACCCTGGTCCTAACCCTCAGGTCTCACTGAGTCACTGGTGACCCTGGGCAAGTCTCGCGGCCTCTGTGAAGCTCTGGGTCCAGGAGGAGCCTTGGGCTTTATGTCTGTGGCACTGGGTACTTTTCTCTGGTTCTGAAGACAGAGGGCCCTCTGCCCGGGCCAGGCGGTGGGCCTGGCAGGATCTCCTCCCATGCCTGCCCCCACTGCTGCCCGCGCTGGGGCAGGGCTGCCTGACCCTGGCGGTGGGAGCCCTCGCTCCCTGTGCAGAAGCCCCGCCCCAGAGCGCCCTGCCCGGTCATCTCCCTATCCTGCATTCTGCAGGGCCCTGGGCTGCCTGAGTGAGGCGATCTTGCTGTCTGTCCCCCCAGAGGGCAAGGCTTCACCCGGATCCCTCCCTCAGGCTCCTCAGCCCCTAGCATGGTAACCCCCACCCAGGAGGTGCTCAGGAAATAGCTGTGGAGTGGAGGAACAGGGCACTTGACTTGGTTGGGGGGCAAGGAGAGGCAAGGCGGATGGAGGCTCTTCCTCTGCTCAGGGGCCAGAGGGAAGGGGCGTGGTCAAGGCGAGAGGGGGCTGAGTCTGCCCCTGGAGGGGACGGTCAGCGGTGGCCAAGCCCACTGGCCCCACGAGGAAGAATCCGGAAAGAGCCTGGCCAGGGACTGGAGGGCTGTCCTGCCATCAAAGCAGGAGAGAAGGTCAGACTCTGGGGCCAGCCTGACCAGATTTGGATCCTTGTCAGAGCACACCCCCTCTCTGGGCCTCAGTGTTCACATCTGTGAAATGGAGATAACGACGCTGCGCGCCTCATGGAGGGGCCGGAATGAAGTGAGTCGACCTGCACTGAGCGTTAAGGGAAGAGCCTGGCAGACAGGAAGCATTTCACGACTTTGCTTTTCTCCTTATGAAGCGGGTGCCAGTGGGTTGCCACCTCGTCCCGTGTCTGCAGCAGTAAAGCAGACCCCCGAGGACACGTGTGTACGTGCGTCCAGGGAGACTCACACACACAGCTTCGGGAGACCGCCCACTGGAGGGCCTTCCCCAGGCCAAGAGAGGGGTGGTCCCGGGAGCGCGCACGGGGTCGGGGTCGGGGGAGTCCTTCGAGGTGGCCTGTGCCCTCCAGGTTGGCCTCCTGCCTGCCCCTGGGCAAGTCCGCTCCCCGAGCCCCAGTTTCCCACAGACACAGTCAGGAACTGCTGTGCGCCTGGGCGGGCGGAGGGGGCGTGGGCGGGCAGCGTGTAAGGTCTCTCGCAGAGAGTCTGAGGGTTTAAGGTTTTGGGACCCTTATCCACCTTCTTTCTGCCACCAGCTCTGTTCTCAGCAGCCCATCCTGTTTGAATGGGTCTCATAAGTGATTTATTGATGTTTTAACCGATAACCATTGAATGGCAGAAATAAAGGCATTTTGATTGGGGTCGATGCCGTATGCCAAAGGAATCTCTCTCAACCCTGGGCTTTCCCACGCAGTGAGGAGCCAGGAAGGGAGGAGGGAGCCGGGACTGAGGGAGGATCCTGCCGACCGACCGGGGCCTGGAATCCCAGTCCGGGCTGGTCTGCTTCTCAGAGCCTCGGTGTCCTGCTCCTCGGTCATGGAGAATGGTGGCCGCCCACAGGGCCACTGGGAGACAGCCCCAAGTGTGGGTCGGCCACGGGCTGGGTGGCTGAGACTCACAGATACGGAGACGGAGCTTCAGAGCGGTCAGTGACTTGCCTGGGGTCACGCAGCTCTGGCAGGGTGGCGTTGCCCGTTCATTCGGCCCTCCCTCACACGCTGTCATGGGGACTGTCAACAGTGGGGGCCAAACAGGCCGGGAACCCCGGGTCTGGCGGGGCAGCTGGACGCTGGGTCGTTCCCGCACACCGGCCTCTGCACGAGGCGGCCGTGTCCTCCAGCCCTGGTGGTCCAGTGGCTAAGACTCTGCCCTCCCAGTGCAGGAGGCCCGGGTTCGATCCGCTGGCAGAGAACTAAGAGCCCAGCACAACTAAGAGTTCGCATGCCACAGCTAAAGTTTCCGCGTGCTTCAGCTGAAAGCCAGCACAGCCAAATATGTATGTTCTTTAAAGAAAGATCTTTAAAAACAGTCACAGTGGCAGTATCAACTGTTTACAGAACAGTCACTCCGTGCCGGGCGCAGTGAATCAGCCTCTGGCCAGCCCATGACTCACAGATGCTCTTACACCCATTTCACAGAGGGAGCAATAGAGGCCTCGAGAGGTGAACAGGCTTGACAAGAGTTACACGGCCAGCCCCCTGCCCAGGGCAGCTTCCCTGGTGGTCAGTGAGGAAGGGGAAGCAGAGGGGCTGGGCAGTCCTAGTCTGGTGGGCAAGGTCTAGGTCAAGGTCAATGGCAGGACTCAGCAGCAGCCCTTCTGCATCTGGACCTGAGCAGCCGGTTCCTGGGTCCTGGGAGCTCGGAAGCTAAGAGTAATGGTCCCTTTATTTCCCAGGGGCCATGGGTGCAGAGGTGAGGGCCAGCTTGGGGGTAGGGGTGCGGAGAGGGGAGGCCATGGCCCATGATAGACTTCACCCTGGTCAGAGGGTGACCTTGAACTCAGGGGAGCTGTGCGTGTGCAGGGGTAGCTGCCCTTCTCCCACCCATCCGGGATATGCTGGGGGGATCCCACTGGGAGCAGAGGCCATCAGCATCGCTCTTGGGTTTGGGTAGGTGTCCTCCCTGAGCGTCTGGCTTGCCACGTGTTGCACAGGAACCTCAGAGGCCCGGGTCCCTGAGTGGGAGAGCCCTGCCTCCTATCTCCAGCCCCGCCCACTGTCCCCAGCCCTACTCCACCCCAGGGATGAACCTGGGGAGCAGGGCAAGTCTCAAGCGGCAGGCCAGGGCCCCACCCCTCCTCAGTTTGCTGCTCTGCTCTGGGTGGATAAAGGAGACGCAGTGTCCGTTCACTTGCCAAGGCCGCCAGCCGGGCCTCCCCGCCCTGCAGTCCTTTGATCACCGGGGACAGCACCTGATCTGCACAGCTCAGCACTGCCGCTGCACCACTGCTCTCCCCTGGGTGTCCTGACGAGCCAGACTTTTCTCTCGGCCCCGGTTTCTTCAACAGATGAAGACTCCTTCTCCTTACCTCACAGCCTTCTAAGGGACTGCTAACTAGCATCATCAGTAGGGATTGTGATCAGTTTGATACCCGGGGTCACTTTCTCACGCGGGGCCTCCCTGGTGGCTCAGCTGCAATGCAGGAGCGCTGGGTTTGAACCCTGGGTTGGGAAGACCCCCTGGAGAAGGAAATGGCAATGCACTGCAGTATTCTTGCAGAGGAACCTGGCAGGCTGCAGTCCATGGGGTCTCAAAGAGCCAAACTACTTTCTTTCTCATGCCAGGCCCTTTGTTAAATTCTTTGTTAATTCTGCCAAGTCCTCTCAACCTCCCTGACAAAGTGGGTGGCCGTTCTCCTGTTTTGTAGTGGAGGTGCTGGAGCACAGAGCAGTTAGGTGACCCAGCTGAGGTCACACAGCCAGAAAGTGGTGGAACAGGGCCTCCTCCCCATCTTACTCTCTGCGTTCCCTCCACCTGGTGATTCTTTGCTGTCTGGGAAGCTCTGACCTCCCTGTCGCCTGTCCGCTCCCGTGTGTCGTTTCCTTGTGGGTCTGGTGCTCGGTATTGTGAGCTGGAGCCTGAGCCTCAGGACGAGGAGGAACTTGTCTGTGTTGCGGTCACTCCATGGCCGAGCTGGGGTTTGGACTCGAGTGTTGGGGCTCCGGAGCCCCTGTGTGAGCAGGGCTGTCGTGGAATGCCAGGGTCTGGCCGTGGCACGGTGAAGTGGTGGGTCCGGCAGGTGGATAGGCCTCCGTGTCTGCAGGGTTGGTGGAGCAGGGGCTGGCGGGGGAAGGTGGCTGGGGGGCAGGGTGCTCATGTCCTGGCAGCCTGGGTGGGTCCTGTTCAGTGAGGGCGGGAGCGTGAGAAAAGGCCCGCCTGAGTCAGGTGACCGTGGCCCAGGGCTTGAAGCATCTCGGGAGTTGCTACGTCCTCCGCCTCCCTGGCCCCCACCACCTGCCTCCCAGATCCTGAAATGCTTCTCCGCCCCCAGGGGCTTCCCTGACCCTCACCCACCCTGGCTCTGAGTGGCCACACCGCACGTGGCGCCTGGGTTCCTCTGCTTCCCGGGCAGTTGGTGCTGCTCTCAGACCCAGAGGGGCCGGGAGGCTGAGTCACCAGCCCGAGTGACTCCCCCCGCTGGGTTCTGTCTCCTGCCCCCCAGCTATGCAGGACCCTTGCACCCCGCTGAGCACCCCAGCACCCTCCTGCTGGGCCCGTGTACCTCCTTCCACGGGGCCTCCAGCCGCCCTCCAGGCCAGGCCCCGTCTCCACGTGGCTGGGAAAGCGTATGGGGAAGCGAGCCCTCAGAGCTGGGTCTCGGCCTCCCCCCTGTAAGGTGGGGACCCCAGGGAATCCGAGGTCAGAGTTTAGACCGGTGTCGGATGGTGAGCCCGCGTGCTGCGCTACTGGCCCAAGCCTGCGAGGGTGAATGGAGACGAATGGAGAGCGAGGACTCAGCGCCGCTCTGAGTGGGGCCCCCAGGGCCCTGCTTCCTGCTGCGGCCTGTCCTCCCGTCCCTGCGGGCGGCCCCCCCCGTCCCTGATGTCCGCGTCAGACGGAGGCTGAGGACGCAGGCCCCAGCTGTATCTGCTCAGGCTCCCAGTCTCGTGGGCTGGGCCTCTGGACCGCAGTGACCCGGGCGCAGCAGGAGCAAGACAGGAGCTGCCGTCCAGGCGGGGGCCGCGGGCCAGGTGGGCGCCCAGAGCTGCGGACAGACTCTAATCTTTCTCTCTCTTTAATCCTTACTTATTTATTGACTGAAAGTTTTGCTTTTATTATATTTGGTAGTTATTAAGCAGTTCTATTTAAACGTTATTGTTCAAAATATAATAAAATATATATTAAAGCCTAAGGATAAATTTGCACAACGCATCTTGCAAAAGGTCCTTTTATCAGTTACCCGAAGGCTCAAAGTGGCAAAGAGCCGTCACTCTGTTCACATTCGCAGGCTTGATTCAATTTCATAGCAGGTGTTCTCCGCCATCAGACACCGGTAATAAATTCTGATCTCTTGTTCCCTGGGGTCCCCACTTTATGGGGGGAGGCCGAGACCTAGGGAAGGGGTGGTGGTGGCTGAAAGTGACAGAGCGGAGACTGATGTTCTGGGGTTGTGGCCCAGGCCTGTGGCTCCAGAGCCTTTGCACACTGTGGGTGTTCAAAGTGCTCCTTGACGGTCGCCAGGGCCTCTGTGTGTGTGTGCGCACACGTGCACGCAGCCACATCAGCGTGGAGGGTGGGTGGTAATCAGTATGCTGGGGGGGTCCCTCCTCTGATGTCACAGGGGCCAGGCAACTAGGTGCCCCCCTTTTGCTGCCCCTGTCCACTCCCCAGGGCGTTCAATGATGGGATTGAAAGGGGGTGCACATAATGGGGGGCTCTGGGGGCCAGGGACAGGTGCTGGGTCGGTCTTGGTGGAGCCCAGCGGAGCTCAGCCTGCCTCCTCACCCTGGACGCCCGGGTCTGAGCCCAGTGTCTCCGCTCTTGTCCCCGCAGGGAGCCGGGAGGCCGCCTTCACCTACGCCATCATCGCCGCGGGCGTGGCCCACGCCATCACGGCGGCCTGCACCCAGGGCAACCTGAGCGACTGCGGCTGCGACAAGGAGAAGCAGGGCCAGTACCACCGGGAAGAGGGCTGGAAGTGGGGCGGCTGCTCTGCCGACATCCGCTACGGCATCGGCTTCGCCAAGGTCTTTGTGGACGCCCGGGAGATCAAGCAGAACGCCCGGACTCTCATGAACTTGCACAATAACGAGGCAGGCCGAAAGGTAGGCCGCCAGGGAGGGGAGCCGGGTGACTCTGGCGCAGATGCCGCGAAACGGCTTCTTCGTCAGCGGCTGGGGCTGGGGGTCTGGCGATGCGGCACAGGGCTCTGCCCTTAACCTGGTTCGGCTGGAGTCCGTGGTCGATTCGCTGCCAGTTGGGGTTCCTGTGTGGAATGACACTTGTCAGTTACCGACAAGGCTGAGTAATTATCTCCCTGTTAGAACATTGTAACTCAGCAAGATGGGATGAGGAGTGGATATAAATCCTAGTCCTGCGACCCACAAAATCAGCTATAAAAACTCTGATTGTGGGCCTCGGAGGCCTCGGGAGTCGAGGTGAGTTCAGTAGAAGTCATCTCCTTGGGGTGTGTGCCAGGGCTCAGCTTAACCAAGATCTGGAACCCTCTTCACATGCCCTCCAAGAGTCTGGGCTCAGCTTGGAAGACAGTCTGGGGTGTCCCAGAGTGGCTGCCGCCTCTGGCTTCAGACCCAGATTTTCATGCACAAGCACTTCATTTCTTCGCTGTTTATTTTTAAAACTGGTCATCACCAGTGACTCTTGAAAAATGTGCAAGAGGGAAAAGAGAAAGGTTATTCCAAGGGCTCAAACACATGTCCTGGCGAGGGGGCCTGGCGCGGCCCTTTTGGCTGCCAGGGCGCCTTGCTTTGCTCGAGCGTGTCTGGGGGCCGGTGGTCTTCTCCCTTCATCCTCACGGCATCCCTGTGAACGGTAGCGCTGCCACCCCATTTTGCAGAGGAAGAGACTGAGGCACAGAGGGATTGAGTGATGTGCTATTCAGGGTCAAAGCCAGAGAGTGAAGCCTGGAGCCTGGCTGGCGGGCTGGCGTCCGCTGCACCGCGTGGGCTGGCAGGGGGCCCCCGGGGTTCTGATCACGGCTCTTGCCGCTCTCTTCCTCCCGGGGAGGAAGCAGGGCTGGTGGGAGTGTCCACGGTCCAGGGCGAGGAGGGACCGGGAGGGGGCAGGGGAGCCCTTCCCAGGGCCTGGCACATGGCTGGCCCTCAGCACAGGGTGGGTGTGACCGCAGACGGTGCGTACGCGTGGCGTAGGAGGGAGCCGTCTGGTACCGATGCTGGGGGTGGCCCACCCGTCTCTGAGGGGAGCCGGGCTCCCTGCAGGTGGACAAGGAGGAGGCACAGCGGCCGTCTGTCCCTCCCGCTGTGGCAGAGCCTCCCAGCTGGCCACGGCGAGTCACCGGGCAGGTGCTTGGCTGGTCTGTACCCGGTGATGATGGTGGGGTGGGGGGTTGGCCTGAAGGCCCTGCCGGTCCAGCCCTGTGCCGGACTGCCTGCCCAGGGCAGTCTATCCCTCCCACTTGCTACGGTCGGAGCGCTTCTTAGCGCTGAGGCCACAGGTCACGGGCTCCCTCCTAACCTTGAAGCTCCCATCCCTGGGGGTAGACAGAAGAAGGCAAAGTGGCTTCCCTCCATCCCATGTTTCCTCCCATGTGGCTGCCTGGTCCAGCCACGGTGAGGGCAAAAGGAGAGAGCGCCTGGCAGGGCCATGCATGGCAGGCGGGAGACGGTTCCCTGAGCCGCCAGCTCCAGCAGGCGAGACGGCTGTGCGTGCTCTTCCGAGCAGCTCCAGGGTGAGGCAGCAGATGGGAGCTGTCCGACATTGTGAGATCAACCTCGGGGGGCTTCCTGGAGTAGGTGGACCCCAGGAAGTGAATGAGGTTGAGCTCAGCGGAGAAGAGAGATGGAGGCAAGCCAGGTCTCGTGGGGAGAGGTCATGGTCAAAGGCCCAGAGGAGGGGGCTTGGGGTCAGCTCAGGGGCCCAGTCTGGCTGGTCGGGGGGTCCCTGAGTGGGTAACAGCAGCCGGGAGGGTGTGTGGTCGCCTTGCAGGCTGGGAAGGTGAGAGCAGTGGGTTTCCTCCCGGAGCTGCTCTGCCCTCACTGGACAGCTCTGCTGTGCCCCCTTTCAGCCCCTTCTGAGCCGTTTCCTGGACGGTGCCTTGTTCCGGGGCCTCCCCCCCTCCCAGATCCCAGGCTTGATGAGGACAGAGACCTCATATGTCACATTCTCAGCTGCACCCCAGGGCCCGGTGGACAGAGGCGCCCTGTGTCCACGTGGCGTGAAGGGGTGGGTCCTCGACGGCCCCTGGGGAGCCCTTGATGGTTCTGGAGCAGGGGAGGGCGGACTCACAGAGACGGCGGCCGTGGCTGGGGTCAGGAGTGGGGTCTGGGCATCCTGGGCGAGTGTGGGTTGGGGCTGACTTGTCGCTTCTGAGCAGGCATGGTTGTCCCAGCTCAGAGGTGCCCCTGCACCCCCATGTCCCCTCTGCCGCCGCCCGGCTCCACCCTGGCTTGAGGGGACTCTTCAGGGTTGCTTCTTGGATGGTCGTTCAGCCAGACGCTGTATTTTCCAGAGCAAAGAGGCAGAATCTGGGGCTCCCAGCACACACCATCAACCACCAGTGCAGCCACTTTGTAGTTTGGGGGTGCAAGCAGAGGCCCAGAGTGGGTCCTGACTAGCCTCCAGCTACCCGGGGCAGTGGCCACGCCACTCGGTCGGAGCACGGCAGGAAGGGGGTCTCCCTGCCCGGCACCTCAGCCCCAGAACTGAGGCACCCCAAGTGCCCGGACCCAGATCCCAGCGGCCTAGTCGCGGGCAGCCGAGGCTCAGCCTGGGGCCCACCCCTCTGGGGGACTCGGTGTCCTCATCTGTCACACGGCATGATGAGCCTCCGTTTGTTCTGGGGCCCGGCAGGGGTGCAGTTGGGGGACTCCCAGGACCCTGCAGCCTGCAGGCATGGGACCCCGCACCAGAGACTCTGCCCACCCCAGGCTTCCGTGGGCCGCAGGTGCGGTGGAGCTGGAGGTCTTGTTGAGCATCTTGGAAGGAGGCGCAGATGTGTTTATCACCGTCTCCCTCCCCCTGCTGAGAGGAGACAAGACTCAACCTGACCACGGGGCTTTGGGCTTGCTGGCAGCCGGCGTGAGAGAACGGGGGGAGGGGGACGTGGTGTGCGTCTCAGGGGCCGGGGCAGTGGCAGACCCCACGAGGGGTGGCCCTGAGGCTGCAGGGGTGCCCCTGCCCCAGCTGACTGATGACGAATAACACGCGGGGATCACCCTGTCTCCAGTTTGCTCCCGGGGGTGCTGAGCCAGGCTTTCACCTGCAGATGTGTCTGAGGGGCTGTGCTGGCAGTGGGGTGGGCACCCCTGCAGCCCGTGATCTGCTGTCTTGAGCAATCGTGTGAACAGCAGTGTTGAATCAGAGGGGTCAGGTGTGAAGACAGAGCCAGCAGATCCTTTGGAGATGTGACGTTCCAAGCAGAGTCGCTACTGGAATTTTGTTGCTGTTGCTCAGTCGCCAAGTCGTGTCCAAATCTCTGTGACCCCATGGATGGCAGCACACCAGGCTTCCGTGTCCTTCACCATCTCCCGGAGCTTACTCAAACTCATGTCCACTGAGTTGGCGATGCCATCCAACCATCTCATCCTCTGTCGTCCCCTTCTCCTCTTGCCTTCAATTTTTCCTAGCACCAGGACACATATTTTGGAATTTTAGGGTCACCGTATTTTGGGGTTGAAATCACAGACTGTTGAGGTTGGGGCTGTAGAATGTTAATGTTTACACTCTCACACTTTGGGTTTGAAATCAAGGTCTTTGGGAGGGAGAGAGGCGTCTGAAGCGGTGGGTTGGAATCTCTGGATGGTGCTGGGATCTTTGTGGCTTTGCGTCATCTCTTTCTCACCTTTGGGGCAGCGAGGGGATGAGCTCACCACTCCTTTTGCCCTCGAGGTGCTCAGTCTGGTGAGAGAGGTGGGCAGAGGAGCAAAAGTGATAATTCGGGACTGAACGGTGCAGGAGGCACGCAGCTGTTTAAGGGGCTCGAAAGAGCTCAGAGGCGGGAGCAGTTTCTTCTTGGAGAAGTCCGGGCACCTCTAGGGCAAAAAGGAGGGACCCTGGAGCAGGGCTTTGAAGGATACGTAGGAGTCCTCCATGTGGACAAGGCAGGTGGGAGGGAGGGAGTTCAGGGAGAAGTCACGGCCGCTGTAAAAGCATGGTGTTGGTCGCTCAGGCGTGTCCGACTCTGTGTGACCCCCTGGACTGCAGCCCCCCAGGCTCTCCTGTCCGTGGGATTCTCCAGGCAAGAATACCGGAGTGGGTTGCCATGCCCTCCTCTGGGGATCTTCTGACCCAGGGATTGAACCCGGGTCTTCTGAATTGCAGGCAGATTCTTTACCATTTGAGCTGCCAGGAGGGCCCTACAGGGGCCTGAAGTACCCGGAATTATGGGCCCTTGGGGCAGACTGCATATGCGTGGGGAGAGGGACCCATGGGTGACGGGGCTGCAGAGGGGGCTGGGGTCCAGTGCATGCCCAGGAGAAAGCGTCCCGCTTGGGCTGGCAGTTCTTGCAGAGGCTTTTCAGGAGGGGTGCCGGGGGCAGGTCTCTGGGACCAGGTGGGGAGCAGAGGGCAGGGGGCGGGGTGGCAGCGGGTGCCCCAGCCCTGCAGGGCCCATGGGCGGGCAGGGGGCACTGCCGTTTAGGGGCTGGCATGGGCGGGAACCCAGCTCAGGTTGCATCTGGGGTGGATGGGTGGGAGCCCACCTCCCTGCAGTCAGGCCCTGAGGCGGGCGGAGACTGGATGTGAGGGGTGACGGTTATGAGGGTGCACTTGGGCTTGGGGGTTGGGGGCCCCACGAGCAGCAGGTGGGAAAGCCCAGGGACCACGCGTTCCTCGAGGGAGGTCCTGGTTGGAGCCACTTCTGGGAGCCACCAACTGGAGGTGAGAGCCGACGCCCTGGGGTTTTAGCAGGACAGGCCAGCCTGAAGATTATACTGGGAAGGCCCAGAGCCGGGCTCAGCCCTGGGGAAATGGGCACTGGGGCAGGAACGTATGGGCTGCAGAAGACGGGGAGGTGGGCCTTGTGGATGGTCCCTGATTGCTGTGCTTGGAGCCGGCTTTCTGCTGGGGGCCTGGGGGTCAATCTCTGCACCTCCGTGATGCTCCTGCACCAGGCCGGGCGCGCCTTCGAGGCCTCGCTGGACACCAAGTGCCCCGTGTGCAGGGGAGCTCTGGGGGCCCGTCCTGGGCGCGTGCTGCCTGCGCCCCGCGGAGGCAGCCCTGGGGATGGGGGCCCAGCCAGGATGGGGCTGGCCTCGCTGGAATGTGCCGCTTGCTCCAAGGGAGGTGAGCTCAGGGAGATGGAATTCCACCCGAACGGGAGTCACCTCCCAGTCCCTGCCCAGCCCCTGCCCGCCGAGGGTGCAGGTCTTGTCCCTTCCTGCCCTGCCCCGTCTGGTCTGGGTGCTCCCAGGAGCGCACTTCCCACCCTGCCCCGAGGCCTGGGAATCAGGGGACGGCAGGGCGCTGGCCTCGGTGGCTGGGGCGGGGCCCAGATAAGGCTGCTCAGCTATGCTCCCCTCTTGCTGTCCTGAGGGCCACTTGCATATTTGATCGGATGGAGTGGTCAGGTGGCACGCCGAGGGCCGGAGCCCAGCCAGGTCCTGCCTGCCCTGGAGCCAGCCGGCTGCCCAGGCTGGGCCCTGGGGAGGCCTCCGAGGGCCTCCGTATCCTTCCCGGCTCTGGGTCTGATGCCTGTGTGGGTTCTTCCCTTTCCAGATATGACAGCTTCCAGCTGGAACTTGAGGGAGGTAGACCAGGGGTGGCTGTGGGCAAACCCTGACCCTCCAGGCCTTCCGTGTCCTCCATGGCGGAACCTTGAGTGTCAGAAGGGTCTTCTAGTTCCGATGTGAGGGGGTGGGAGGAGTGCGTGGTGCTTAGGAGCAGCTGGACACTGGCCGTGTCCCCAGCCGTATGCTCCGGAAGGCCACCTAGCTTGTGTTCCTGCTGCAGGGCCTTTCGCGCGCTGTTTCCCCAGTCTGGCATGCCCTTCCCTCAAAAGTCTACACAGTCAATTCCTTCTGGTCTCTGCTCAGAGGTCCCCTTCCCGGGGTCCCCCCTTGACTTTCCACTTGTCTGACCACCTCAGCTCTGTTCACTGTCCTGCTTTATTTTCCTTGTCACACTTGCTGCCATGTGAAGTCATCTTATTCACACAGCTCTTTACGTCTCTGCTCGGGGCTTCCCTGAATGGCTCAGCAGGTAAAGAATCTGGGACGTTACGTCCTCTGTGTCCTCTGCACCCAAATTAGGGGACCCAGTCCTTCTAGGGGGCCTCCTCCTTTACCGTTGGGTGCGGCCATGAGAACGGACTTTTTAGGAGACCTGTCTCCTCGGACCGTCCGATACGAGGTCTCCACACGTTTCTCAACCTGTGCTGACTCACTGATTCGTGTGTGAATTGCAGAGACAGGGGACAGAGGAGGGTAATGTTGTAGTCGTAGTGTTCCCGACCCCGCCGGACCCAAACGTCGACAGAGGAGGCACGGATCTTGCCCCGGACCGTGTGCCATTCACGAGTCCGTCACACACACCTGACTACTCACCGCACGGTCCGCAGAGGAGAGTGGACCCCACTAAGGGGTCTATTTCTCGTCCGGAGGGTCAGGGTAAGCTCTATTACTTCCCGAAAAACCATGTTTACACAGAGGTTACAACACACCCCGTATGAATCTTGTCGGTACATAAGTAACGCATAGAGTGTCATTTTGAAGTTACCTAAAGAACGCAAAAATGTAATTTTACGAATACAACTCTACAGTTGGGTGCACGCCGAGGACGTACGGGAAACGAGCCACAAGGGTCCGTCGAGCATTTTAATTGTGCCGTAGGGTCGGCCCACACCCAGCCGTCAGTCCTGTGCCTCACGAGGTACCGCTCCTAAGGACGCGAAGGGAGACCATCGGCCTCGACGAAGGGCGGGAGGGACATGGGAGGAGTCGGGGTCAACAAGTCAGTACAGGGACAGAAACGGTGTTTCTCACCTGCGGTCGGAGGGGCAGGAGGTGACAGAAGGTCTCAAACGAGTTCGAGTACAGGCGCCTCAGGCACTACGGTAGGACGGTAGAGTAGGAGACAGCAGGGGAAGAGGAGGGCGGAAGCTAGAAAGGGTCGAAGTCCAGAAAAGACCAGTCAGTCGAGAAGCGTAGTCGGCCGTTTTCATGACCTCAAAGTCGAAGTCGCAGTCAGGAAGGTTACTTGTGGGTCCCGACTAGAGGAAATCCTGCCTGACCGACCTAGAGGAACGTCAGGTTCCCTGAGAGTTCTCAGAAGAGGTTGTCGTGTCAAGTTTTCGTAGTTAAGAAGTCGCGAGTCGGAAGAAGTACCGGAAGGGTCGGGGACCGTCGGTGACTAGAGAACAGGTAAAGGTGTAAAATAGTAAAGTTCCAACAATATATTTACCTTAACGTGTGATCCATTGGTTGACCCCAACCAAAAAAGGCGAGTCGTATTAGTGGAGTACTAGGTAAGTTGAACGACGCAGCTACCTCTCAAACGAGGAAAGACACGGCCTCACACCAGAGTGTCAGACCTTGGGAAGGGGGCAGGTTCCGACAGACCATGAAAGACCCGTCCCCGATGCCGTGTGTCCGCCGACACTTGTGACCGCCCGTCCAAAACCACACCTGCGTGCCGAGGTCCGGCGACCCCCAGCCCCGGCGTCGCCACACAACTCGAAACGCTCGTTCCCGGCGCGAGAGCGTCTCGCCGACACGCCAGGAGCCACCGGGGTCGCGCCACGGTCCCCGGACAGAGCGACGTAGGAGAGGCCGTGACCGTCAACAGTGACCGCACACCAAAACGGCAAACTCTCCACACGCATCCAGGAGTGACACCAACATTGCTGACGAGGGGAGCAACGATCACTGCACATGGTAGAAAGGTGCACGCGTAAACGGTTTACCTGTAGGAAAGGGTCCCTTACAGAGAAGCACGGAATACGGGCAAAAGACGAAGTTAATCCAAAAAACGACGACTCAAAACTCTTAACGAACACACAAGACTTACGATCAGAAGCCAGCCTGTGTGCCAAACACCGCGGGCGACGAGACCTTTATGCTTGTGCTTTCCTCCTTTTCATAGATTATTTTGCAGAGCAGAAGTTTTTAATTTTAATAAGGTCTAATTTATCTGTTCTCCCTTTTACGAATAGTGCTTTTGTGCGGAGAACTCTCTGCTGAGCCCTCGGTCCTGAAAATTTTACCCTGTGTTTTTTTTCTCTAAAAGCTTTGTAGTTTTACATTTGAATCTGCCTTTTGGGGGGTCTTCCCTGGTGGGCTCAGATGGTGACGAATCTGCCTTGCAGTGCAGGAGACTCGGGTTCGATTCCTGGATTGGGAAGACCCCCTGGAGAAGGGAATGACTACCCTCGCCAGGTTTCTAGCCTGGGAAATCCCATGGACAGAGGAGCCTGGCGGGCTACTCTGAGTCCGTGGAGTCTCAGAGAGTCGGGCACGACTGAGCGACTTATTATACACATATAGCTTTAAATATCTTTATAACGTATCTGTTATGAAGTAAAACTCAAAACTGAAGCCCCTACTCTGGTCCCCAGCCTCTACTGCCCTGGTCTCTAGACGGCACTGAGAACTTTGCCCACTTAATAGATGGGAGACGATTCCCATCACAGAGACCCTGCCGAGGCCACAGGCAGTGGGGGCGGGGGGCAGGATGTGCGCCCAGGCCCAGCTCCCAGCTCAGCTCCCCCTTGTGGTGTCAACCCCTTCCTACCCTGTGACCGGCCAAAGTTGGGGGTGGGCTGGACGGGGTGCTGCTGTGGGCGAGAGGTCCTCGGGGACAGCCCGCTGGGATGGCCAGGCTGGGATGTGCAGGCCCAGAGGAAGGAGTCAGGCAGGTCCAGAGCGGAAGCTGGGAGGAGGGGCTGGAGCCTTGGGGGTCCGGAGGGAGGCTGCCCGGGAGGCCTGAGGGCTTTTTTCCAGTTCTCCGTGGTGACACAGCAGGGGCAGGACACAGCCAGGTCCAGTGGGTGACGCTGCCGCTGCGGTAGCAGTGGGAGGGGCAGGGAGGCGATGGGGGGCGGGGGCAGCCCCAGCCCGTCCCTGGAGAAGGGAGACATCTCTGGGCCCCCAGCTCTGTGGGGCCTGGTCCTCAGCAGCCCGCTTAGCCCTGGGTTGCTGAAACCCCCTCCCAGCCCAGTCTGGGTGGGCACAGGCAGGCCCACAGGTCTTGGGAGGAGCTTAGGACCTCAGCCTGAGGTGGTGACCTCGGGGAGGCTGTCACTGTCCCCTGGTCAGCAAGGGGCCT
Source organism: Litocranius walleri (assembly GCA_006410535.1). Taxonomy (NCBI): domain Eukaryota; kingdom Metazoa; phylum Chordata; class Mammalia; order Artiodactyla; family Bovidae; genus Litocranius; species Litocranius walleri. Next base: position 2,463,387 of record SJYG01000305.1, on the reverse strand, counting down.
GGGGTGGGGGCGTGAGGAGGCCAGGAGGCAGGACCACAGGGCAGAGGGGGCTGGGAAGAGGCTGCCGGTTGCAGCTCTGACGGGATGAGCTGGAGGGCAGGTACCTGGTTGCTGGGAGAAGGTGGGGGCCAGTTCCGCGTTCTCGCCGACTTCATTCCCATGGGTCCCGTGAGGCTCTCATTCTCCGTTGTCATCTTACAAATGGGGAAACAGGGGCCCAGAGAGGTCAAGACACAGCCCAGGCCGCACAGCAGGCAGGCGCTGCCTTGGCTCTGGATCCGGCTCTTAACCTCTGACAGCTTCTCCTGCCCCAGGACCTCTTGAACCTAGACACGTTTCTCCCCAGTTCTTCCGTCCCGTGGTTCCAAGACATTGTCCTGAGATTCTCCAGTCCCCTGTTTGGGGTACCTCGGGTGCTCTGGGGTCCCCCGCCCCCCCCGAAGGCCCCACTGTCTGAGGTTTGGGGATCGTAGGTTATTCGGGCACCCCCTGTCCTCTCCTGTCCTAGCCGCTGCAGCTCTGGGGCAGCCCTGCCTTCGTCCTGGGAGAGGACCCTCTTGGGTCAGGAGGGAGCAGGGCCATGTGGAGAGGAAGTTGCCCCCGTTGTCCGTCGCCAGCAGGAGAGGGGTCTGGGCCATCCTGGGGGTGCAGGAGCTGGACGAGGACGTGCCGGGGTGCCCAGGCCCATGCTGGGACTTGGCACACCTCCTGCCATTGGGGGCCTCTGGGCTGGCTCAGCCTAGGAAAGCTGGCCGGGGACCCTTATCCCGTCCCTCTGCCGACTCCTCTCGTCCCCTGGGTGGGCATGAGAACCACCTCAGCACCTCCCGGAGCCCACCCTGGAGGCCGGCACCCAGTGGGTGCGCTCAGCAAGGTGGGGCGACCTCAGTGCGATGCCTGCTGTCCAGAAGGGGTCCTGGGGGGCTCGGGGGTTGCAAGGACCTGTCCCCTGCCCTCCTGTGCACAGCCGTGGACCGGAGGGGCTGGGCTGAGGCTGGCTTGGCCTGCTGTGGGGAGTGGGCTCTGGAGATGGTGCTCAGCGTTCCTGTTTCCGGGCTGTGTGACCTTGGGCGTCTTAACACGCCTCTCTGTGCCACAGTGTCTCCCTCTGCAGAATGGTGACGACGAGCGCTTCATACTATGAGGGTTGGAAGAGCAGAGGCATTGGAAGTGCTCTAGCGCTGTGTCCTGTGTGGCCGCCGTGGGCCCTGTGTGGCTGCTGAAGTTTAAATTCATTGCCAATGAGTAAGACGAAGCATGCCCCTCAGTCTGCGTTTCACGGGCTAGGCAGCCACTTGGCTTGTGACTCGGGCAGGAAGCCCCGGTGGACAGGCTGGCTTGGAGCGGCGGGCACTGGGCTCACACCTCTGTGTCACTTCTCAGGGGACCCGGAAAAGTCTGGCAGTGAGGGGCGCAATCCTGCCGCCTCTCTGGGCCCCAGCCAGCCGAGGAGAGGGCCTCGCAGAGGGGCCGTGGGTGACGGTTCCCTTGGAAGGTGTCCCCAGCGTGGCTGCAGGCCTTCCAGGGGC
>SJYG01000305.1:2436608-2461701 GCA_006410535.1 Litocranius walleri | reverse complement strand
CATTCGAAACCGGCCAAAGTGGGAGGGGGCGGCCTGGCGAGGCCCTGTGAGGCCTCCCAGGTGGGACGCAGCAGAAGGGGCTCGATTTCAGCGCGGCGAGACCAAATCAAAAGGCGCCCACCGGGGACAATTGCCACCTTTGTGCCCTGCGGGGGGAGTGGGACTCCGGGTGTTATCAAATCTGCCCAGGCCGGGGAGGGGGAGCAGAGTAGGGGGGCAGTGGAGGACTTGGCATCCGGGCGGCAGTGTCGCTTGCCTGATCCTGACACTCATGTGTCCCTTGAGGAGCCATCAAGGTGCTGCCGTGTCCCCCGAAAGGACCCCTGGGCTGACAAAGGGCTTCTTCAAGCCCTCCCCCTGCAGCGCGCCTTCGAGATGCGAGACCTGTGCTCTGTATACACCAGGGCGTTCGTTTCACCGGCCTGACCACCTTGTGGGGGGTGGTCCTCGTGAGCTCCATTTCGCAGACGGGCAGCCGAGGCCCCGGCTCGAGGGCTGCCGCAGGTCGGGGGCTCACCTGACCTCAGGGCCACCCTGGGACGTTGTGGGGAGGGGGTGGACAGGGCCAGCCCAGCCTCTGCTGCTCAGCACACTCCTTGCAAGGTCTGTCGCACCGCGTGTTGGCCTGGAGCCACTGGTCTCCATAAATGAGCCCCCGGCCCCCGGGGAAGGTGCTGTTGCTCCCATTTTACAGGTGGGAAGAGTGGAGGCACAGGTGGTTAAGGGGCGGACTGAGGTCGCCCAGGCAGAAAACATGGCAGCAGGCTCCCCTCTCAGCCACCTGCCTCCCAGCCCACACTCTGCCCGGCCGCTCTGCATTTCTTCTTTGTGTGTGTGTGTCTGTGTCTCTGTGTCTGTGTGTATTTTAGACCTTGAAGGATTGGTAGTATTTTGAAATAATAATGATTCTAACAATTTGATCCTTGGGTCGGGGAAATCCCCTGGAAGAAGGGAATGGCAACCTACTCCAGTATTCTTGCCTAGAGAATCCCATGGACAGAGGAGCCTGGCGGGCTGCAGTCTATGGGGTCACAAAGAGTCGGACACGACTGAGTGACTTCACTTTCTAACACGTTTCCTTGGTCAAGTCTCATGGTTTTCCTCCAAGCGAGTGGCGATAACTGTACCCATTTTGCAGGTGACCTACTTGAGGCTCTGGCCTGCGGGCTGGGTGGGTCTGCAGGGCGTCGCGTCCTGGGTCGAGAGCAGGTCAAAGTCTCCTTGCCACACTGAGCTCTTGACCCAAGAGGGGACGCTGGGCTTCTGTTATGCACTGGGAGGTGGGAATCACAGGCTGAGGAAAGAGGTCAGAATCCTGACTGCGGTTCGCCATGTGACCTTGGGTGGTCTGCCCGCCTCAGCCTTGGTTTCCTCCCCGGGAGAGAAGCGGTGATAACCTGTACCCCGGAGCCATCGTGCGGAGTGAAGGTGAGACCCGTAGTGCTCCCCTGTGACGGGCGCTTGGAGGACAGCGGCTGCTGCCATGAGCATGGTTTTTCCCATGGTCAGTGGTGGTAGCTGCCGTGGTCATTTTAAAGCCCCAGTTGGGTTGTAATTCCTATATTCAAAATTCCTTAGGCTCTCTCTCACCCTGAAGCTCCGTGTTTCCCATGGGCCATTTGCGTGGCCCGCTGGGGACCTGGGAAGGAGGTGTGTGGGAACTCGTGGAGACTGGTCACTTCACTGGACAGAGGAGAGGGGGTCGCTAGGGGCAGAGCCCACTGTATGAGCCCTCCCCGCCTCGTGACAGGTGAGGTCCCCCTGGGTCTCGAGGGTGTCAGAGCAGCATCCCCAGGAGAGAGCTCTGCCTCAGCCCTTCCCAGCCCACCCAGAGGTACCCAGGCACCGCCACAATCCGGGAGCTGCAGAGCTGTCCGTGGAATCTGGTCTCCTGCCCAGACGTCTGTCCAGACTCGAGCCTCAGCTGCCCCCGCCCCGCTCCAGGGGGTCTGCTGGCCTGGAGCCCACCTGCCCCAGCCCTCACTGCGGCTGCTTCTCCGACAGACACGCCCCCGCCTCCATCCGCCCACCCGCTCAGAGGGAGCAGCCCTGTCCTTCCCACCATCCCGGCCCCAGACCTGGGCTTGGTCCCAACCCGTGTCACTCTCTACATCCAGCACGTCGGGTTCTGCCTTCGTGCGTGGTGTTCACTGTCCACACCCCATCTCCTCCTCCCTGGCGTAGTCCAGCAGCCTCCTAACACGTCTCCCGGCTGCCAGCATGCCCTGGCAGCCTCTTCAAATGGAAGGTGGTGTTTTTTAATGTTTATTGATTTATTTGGGGCTGTGCTTGGTCTCCGTTGCTGCCCATGGCCTTCCTCTAGTTGCAGCCAGCGGGGGCCGCTCTCCAGTTGGGGTGCGCAGGCTTCTCACTGCCGTGGCTTCTCTTGCCACAGGGCGTGGGCTCCAGGCGCACGCGGGCCCCCTTCCCGGGGCTCGCGGGCTCCGGAGGGAGCGCTCAGCAGCTGTGGCGCACGGGTTCGGTTGCTTCTTGGCATGTGCAGTCTTCTCGGACTAGGGATTGAACCAGTGCTCTTGGCGTTGCGAGGCGCACTCTTAAACCACTGGGCCAGCAGGGAAGCCCTCCTCATCCACTCTCCACTCCCACCCCCACACCAGCCCCCCGCTCGCTCAGAGCGGAAGCTGAAGTCTTCACAAACGCCGGTGCGGCTGTTTGCAACCTGGGCCCGGGGACCCTCTGGCCTCATCTCCTCCTTGCCGTTGCTCACTCTGTTCCACCTGTGTGAGTGCTTGTGTCTGCTGTCACTTCAGTCGTGTCCGCCTCTTTGCGACCCTGTGGACCGTAGCCCGCCAGGCTCCTCTGTCCATGGGAGTCTCCAGGCAAGAATCCTGGAGCAGACTGCCATGCCCTCCTCCAGGGACCCTTCCCAGCCCAGGGATCAAACCCTCGTCTCCTGCATCTCTGCGTTGGCAGGCGGGTTCTTTACCACTAGCGCCACCTGGGAAGCCCACCCTTATCTTACTCCAGGCTCTGCTCTAAGTTCTCAATGTATATTAAGTCATAAAAATCTCCTAAGAGCCCAGTGAAGCACTATGTTTAAAACTACTGTAGTTGACTTACAATGTTGTGTTAATTTCTGCCGCATAGCAGAGTCATTAGCTTACACATATACACAGTCTTTTTCGTACTCTTTTCCACTGTGGTTTATCACAGGACGTTGACATCGTTCCCTGGGTTGCACAGTAGGGCCTTTTTTGTCTCACCATCCTATGTATAACAATCTGTGTCTGTTAATTCCACACTCCCGCTCCTTCCCTCCTCCGACCCTTGGCCGCCACAGCCGTTCTCTGTCTGCGAGTCCGTCTCCGTGTCGTGGACCTGTTCACGTGTGCCCTATTTTAGATCGCACGTATGGGTGACGTCATGCAGTGTTTCTCTCTCTCCGTCTGACTTAGAAAGGAAGTACTGTGATCTCCCTTTTACAAATGAGCACACTGAGACACAGAGAGGTTCATTAACTCACCCAAGGTCATGCCGCTTAAAAAAAAAAAAAGAGAGAGCCAGGATCTGCCTGCAGGTGGTACGGCTCCAGAATCTCTGCTCTTGCCGTAGTCCTTCTCTCCTGTGCATCCACTGACTCTTCACTCGGTACGGATAACACACCTTCTTTGAGTCAGGTGCAAGATTTTAGCAGCAGATGACTAGCAAATGGCCTTGGCAATCAGGGAGCTCACAGTCGAGTAGGAGATAAATACGGGGAAAAGAAAAATATGCTCCTTCAGCGAACGTTCACTGGCGTCTCCTACATGCCAGCCCTCTTGAGCAGAGGGAAGGCACAGCCTGTGCTTCCAAGGTGCCGATGTTCTAACAGCAGAGGGAAAGAGTGAATTTCCGCCTGGGATCATGGCAGCGTGAGCTGAACTCGGTGAAGGAGGGTGGGAGACGGTGGGGCCTGGCAGTGGGAGGCCCCCGCGTCTGGGAGCTGGTTTGGGGAGGTGGGAGACTGAGCCGTTGGGCAGGTGGATTATGTGGATCAGTTCAGGTCAGCCGCTCAGTCGTGTCTGACTCTCTGCGACCTGATGGACTGCGGCATGTCAGGCCTCCCTGTCCACCACCAACTCCCGGAGCTCGGACTCAAGCTTACCAACTCAAACTCATGTCCATCGAGTCGGTGATGCCATCCAGCCATCTCATTCTCTGTCGTCCCCTTCTCCTCCCACCTTCAGTCTTTCCCAGCATCAGGGTTTTTTCCAGTGAGTCAGTTCTTCACATCAGGTGGCCAAAGTATTGGAGTTTCAGCTTCAACATCAGTGATTACCAAGGACTGATCTCCTTTAGAATGGACTGGTTGGACCTCCTTGCAGTCCAAGGGACTGTCAAGAGTCTTCTGCAACACAGAATTTCAAAAGCATCCATTCTATATGTGGATAGTTGGATGGATAAATAGATGGTAGGTTGTATTTGGAAGGATGATCAGATTAATGGTTATATGGGTGGAAGGATGTGTGATTAGATGGACAGATATTAAAAGATTGTTAGGTGGATGGCTGAATGGTTGGTTGGATGGATGAATAATATGGGCACGGCATGGATATAGACATGGATGAATAATAATCACAGCACCCCAGAGTGGTTCACTTGTTCCCCAGTTCTATATTTATGATTGGTGAAGGTGAAGTCGCTCAGTCGTGTCCGACTCTTTGCGACCCCGTGGACTGTAACCTACTAGGCTTCTCTGTCCGTGGGATTCTCCAGGCAAGAATACTGGAGTGGATTGCCATTTCCTTCTCCAGGGGATCTTCCTGACCCAGGGATCGAACTAGGGTCTCCTGCAGTGCAGGCAGGTTCTTTACCACTAAGCCATCAGGGAAGGAAAGATAGATAGGAAGTATTTGGAAGGATGTTTGGATGAACAGTTATATGGATAGACAGTTGGATGGATGGATGGTAGATATTTGGAAGGAGGCTGTGTTGAATGGACTCATGAAAAGCTGAGCTCACCGCTGGCAAGTTGGACATTATCCCAGTGAGATCACGAGGCCAGCTGAAAGAAAGGGATGGAAATCCATGCATTCACTCTTTCAACAAATGTGTATCAAGCACCTATTTCTGTGTCTGGTACTGTGTTAAGCTCTGGGATTAAATGGTGCTTGCCTTTATGGAGCTGACATTCCAGAGGGAAAGCAGGAGATGAGCAAATAATCGCGTGTATATAGACTCCACTGTCAGTGTAATGAGCGGGGTGATGAGGAGGGAGAGCAGGGTGAGCGGGCAGAGACGACCGGAGGTGGGGGAGCATTTTCTATTAGGGAGTCAGGGGAGGCCTCTGCTGAACGGGAGGTCAGGAAGCGAGCCGCGTGGGGAACAGCATCCCAGACAGAGGGAACGGCAAGTGTAAGGGCTTGAGGCCAAGAGGCCAGTGTTGCTCACTGACTGAGGGAGACAGGAGGTGCGGTCCCAGATGGTGTGTTTGGGGTCTGGGGTGGGGGCGACGGGCAGATCACCTCCTGGACCCTGGAAGGAGTGTGTGTGGCGCGGCTTATGTCGCGGAAAACCCAGGGCAGCCTCTGAGCCTGGGCTGCTTTGCATGTAGAGAGGCCCCGCCCTGCCCACTCCCCCGGCAGGTCCCAGCCCTGCTCCTCCCCAGGCCTGTTCACTGTTGGGAGACCCATCGGCATTTTGATTCCAGCACCCAGCTCTCCGTGGTTTACAGCTGCACCGTGAAACAGCCCTGGGCCCCGGCACCTCGAGTGATTCACTTGCTCACCGGTTCTATATTTAGTGCTGTTGAACACCTCGGGGCCAAGTTTTCAGAGAGAAAATGGAGGAGGAATTTAGGGAGAGTTGGTTACGTGCTTTATTTATTTACTTTTTTAAACATGCAGATCCATTTTTCAGTTGTTTTCTAAGATTGTTTCCCAGGCTTTACCGAGTTACAGGGCTTCCCTCATAGCTCAGGTGGTACAGAGTCCACCTGTGATGCAGGAGACCTGAGTTCGATCCCAGGTTGGGAAGATCCCCTGGAGAAGGGAAAGGCTCCCCACTCCAGTACCCTGACCTGGAGAACTGCACGGACTGTATACTCCATGGAGTCACACAGAGTCGGACGTGGCTGAGTGACCTTTTCACCAAGTTACAGGGTGCCAGAGAATGGTGGCTTGGGACGTGGTTCGTTTCGAGGAGAGCCCAGACCCTGCTTAGCTACCCCTTTGTCTTGGAAGTTTGTGTTTGTTCTTGGTGAGAGCCAGCTGGCAGAAGGGACTCTAGAGACGAAGCGTGTGAGTCGGGGGCCGAGGGGTCGATTAGTTAATGTTCCACAGAGCACGGCCGGGCTCTAGGCTGTTTACCCTCAGTCCCCCACAGCCAAGTCCCCCAGGCCCCGGGCCAAGGCGCCTGCAGGGCATCTCAGATTTTCGTTCGCACACACACCACCTGAGGGGTGTGTGAAGGTACCGCTCAGGGATTCTGACCAGTGCTGTCCAAGAGAAACTAATATGAACCACATCCATAATTTCAATTTTCTAGTAGCCCCATCAAAAAGGTGAGAGGGGGATGACATTAAACTTAATAATGTTTTTAATGTGGTGAAATACTGTCGTTTACTTAACATGCAATCAGTATGAAAGTGGGCTTCCCAGGTGGCGTTAGGAGTAAAGAACTCGCCTGCCAGTGAATGCAGGGGACAGAAGAGACGACGCGGGGTCCATCCCTGGGTCGGGAAGACGCCCTGGAGGAGGGCATGGCAACCCACTCCAGCATCCTGGCCTGGAGAATGCCATGGACGGAGGAGCCTGGTGGGCCACAGTCCAGAGGGTCGCACAGAGGCAGGCACGCCTGAAGTGGCTGAGCATACATGCAATATGAAAACGCGGGGAGGGCTGACTCATCTCTCCTTCCTGCCCGCCTCCCATAATGGGCCTTTGCAGTCTGGCCATCACTTCACACCCAGAGCACATCTCCTCAGACTAGCCCCAGTTCAGATGCACGTGTGGCAGGGTGCTCCTCTCTTGGACGGCACAGATCTCAGTCTGGCTTGAATACCTCTGGTGACAGGGTGCTCACTCCCTCCTGGACGTCCTTCCATCTGCACAGACTCTCAGCTGGGAGTTGCCCCCAGGCCAACCGGGAAGAACCCCGCGTCACTGCCTGCATTCCCGGGCTGGTTGGCATCCTCTGCAGGGAACAAATAGTCCTGCAAACGTGCGCAGGTCCCCTCCTCCAGCTCCCTGCTGCGGCGGGCCCCTCGGGGCCCTGCCCCAGCTGTGGTCTCTGCTGTTGTTCCTTCTCATTGAACCAGGCCCAGGGATTTTAAATGTCCCCCAATCACCAGGCCAGCATGCGGCAGAGCTGGGGCACCGAGTCAGGACACTGATGCCTCTCCTGTCTGCCGTAAGAGCACCAGGGCCTTGGCGTGACACCAAGGTTTCAGTGGACGTCCTGGTCCTCCCTGCAGAGCTCCTGCAGGCACGCGGGGCCGCCCACCTGCGCCGACAGCCCTCCTGGACACCAGCACGAAGGCAGCTTCTGCTTGGGGTGGGGGCGCGGGGGCTTCAGTTGTGTCTGGTCACCCAGCGCCGCGGAGCAGTGCGGAGCCAGCTCTCCCCGCACCGCGCCCAGCCCCTGGCAGGGGGAGAGCCCCCCAGTGGCTGCTGGAAACTGCCCCAGGACAGAGATAACCTGGGGTGTTTTTCCCTCATTCAGCCTGGAAAAAACCTGCCTCCAGCGGGGACAGGAAAGAGGCGATCTCAGGGGAGGTGTCCCCGCGCCGTGGTCCCTGGGCCGGGCCTGCCCTCGCCTGGACGCCGATGCAGAGGGCGCCTCCACTGCAGGATGGGGCCGCTCACAGGACTTCAGCTGTGCCTGTCCCCCAGGCAGGACTCGCAGGGGTCCAGGCCCTTCATCTGGGGGTGGCCAAGGGTACAGAGGGTACCACGTCCCAGACAGGACCTGGGTGCTGTCTCAGTACTCTGGGGAGCCTGCCTCTCTCTCCTCGGTCCCAGAGCCGCTCCCTGGGGCTTCAGCTTGGTCTTCTGTGGACCAAGTCGGGGGCCTGTTAGACCCCACCATGAAGGAAAAGGCCATCCAGGCTCCCGAGCTAGGGTGCCTTCATTCATTCACTCACTCATGCACTCATTCATTCACGCACGCACTCATTCATTCACTCTGCAAATGCTTGCTGAACACCTCGGCCCCCTCTGGATGCATCCTGAACACGACAGACGAGGAGCTGAGGAAGGGTGCTGCAGGCCGAGGGGAGCACAGGTGCCAAAGCCCCGAGGGTTGGAGTGGTTCATAGTGGCCTGGCACGAAGTGCACACAGAGGGCTTCCCGGAGCCACACAGCCATCATCACAGCCCATTCTAGAACTCTACTGCCTCGAAAGGAACCCCCGTGCCTGTCCGTGGGGCTCCCCAGCCCCCGGCAGCCAGCAGTCTGCTTCCTGTCTCTGGGGATCCCCCTGTTTAGGACCTTTTGTGCAGAGGGATCGCTGCAGTATACGCCCTTGGGGGCCTGGCTCCCGTCACCAAGCGCCACGCTGCCAAGGTCCGTCCATGTTGTAGCCAGAGTCGGCACTTCACCCCTTTAGAAAGACCGTTCTTAAGTTCTTTTGGCTGTGCCAGGTTTTAGTGGCGGCACGTGGGTCTTCGATCTTCACTGTGGCGCGCAGGATCCTCTTAGTTGCAGCTTGTGAAATCTAATTCCCCTACCAGGGATGGAACCCAGGCCTCCTGCATTGGGAGCTCAGAGTCTCAGCCTCTGGACCACCAGGGAGGTCTCCACTCCGTCCCTTTTTAGGGCTGCATAATACTCCCCTGCCGTCCAGACCACGTCTTGTTTATCTGTTCGTCCGATGCTGGCCCTTTGGGTTGTTTTACCTTCTGGCTGCTGGAGCCATGCTGCTGTGAACACGCGTGGACAGGTTCTGTGAGGACGCGCCTCTCTGGTCTGAGTGTTGCACCGTCCTTGTGCCCAGCTACCACATGTCCTTGAAGCCCACCCTCTTCGGAGCCATCCCTGAAAGAGCCCAGGTCTCTGGGTCAAGACAAAAGGAGGGTCTGGACGGATGCAGGCAGGACCTGTACCCTGGGCGCTCTGGCCCTGCCTCTTTGCAGGGTGGGCTGGGGCCACGCAGCCCAGCAGGTGCTGTGGACGCAGGCTCAGTCCGTGGCGGCTGCCCCTGGAGGGAGGTGAGCGGTTCTCCAGCATCTCTGCCTCCTGGCTCCCCTCTGCAGCTGCCCCTGGCTGAGCCGCGTCCTCCTCCTGCCTGTATCTGCTCGGGTCTTTCCTCCACGTGGTGCCACAGGGAGCTGCTACAATGCCACGTCCCCGTCCCACGGGAGGCGGGCGGCCATGCAGCTGGATCACCGGCTTCCTCCGCAGCTTGGGGCTCCCCGGCTCCCTTCCATGCGGTCCTTCCCCCATGCTGTTCTCTCCGCCCGGCCTGCCCTTTCCTCCTCTGCGCCTAGCCTGGCCCTCCTCGTCCTGTGTCAGCTCAGGGGTCGTTTCTTCACCCCCTCCGCCCACTCCAGCCAGGCCTGCTCTCAGCCATTCACCCAGTGACTGAACACCGGGCCTGCTCTGGATGGCAGTCTGGGTGCCGGGCCGCGGCAGGAGCGGACAGCTGAGTCCCTGCCCTTGGGCGGGTGGTGTTCCCATGGTAAACAAGAGAAGCGAGGACTGCAATGTGTGCTATGCCAGATACCGATGTCCGCGGGGAGCAAGACGAACCAGGGCAGGGGTCATGGAGAGTCCTGGCAAAGGTGAGATCTGAGCCTCAGGCCCCCAAGAGGCGGGGGCGGGAGCTGTGGAGAGAGCGGGCGTGCAAAGGCCCTGAGGCAGGAACATGCCTGCGGTGCCGCAAGGAACCTAGGGCGATCAGGGTGGACAGAGGAGGTGCGGATGAGGCCAAAGAGGCAGCAGCGGCCGCGGGGGTGGAGGAGCAGGGTGGGGAGCCCACGGAGCCAGCACTTGGCCAGCAGCCGTCGCCATGGTTCCAGGGCCCTCCCCAAGCCCCCCCAAACCTGGAGCAGCTGGAACAGCCCCTCACACCACGTGACGCCCTACCCGACTCAGCTGCTCCCGCTGTCTTGGAAGCACTTTCCAGTCGGGCTGTGGGGGTGCTGGGGCCGCTGCTGGGGGTCCGTGAGCACAGGAGGGGCCAGCAGGCACTTCCTTTCAGTGCTGCCAGCGGGGGAGGGCAGTGTCAGCCTCGTGTCCGTGTGACAGTCGGGTGCACGGCTGCCTCCCCGCCCAGGGGAGGTGAGCGGAGCCTGGCCTCTTTCTGCCACCCGGTCACCGACCTCAGGCCTGCCTGAGGCAGTGATTCAGTGAACATGTGCCAGCAAGTTGAAATTAGCGAGTGAGTGAGCGAGTGGATGGGCCTCCCTGGTGGCTCAGCGGTAAAGAATCTACCTGCAATGCAGAAGATGCGGGTTCCATCCCTGGGTCAGGAAGATCCCCTGAAGGAGGGCATGGCAACGCATTCCAACCTTCTTGCCTGGAAAATCCCATGGACAGAGGAGCCTGGCAGGGTGCCATCCATGGAGTCGCAAAGAGTTGGACAAGAACTCAGCAAGTAAACAATGGGTGAATGAGAGAACGAACGACAAGGCCAACCCAGTGATGTCGGAGGTCGGGAGGAACACGCTTCTGTGGCTCTGCTCACTCCCATCAGCCTCCTTGCCCCTCTCCCTATAGTTGGGGTTACCTGACTGCCGCACTTGGGGCCACAGTCCACGCCCCAGGGCACCGAGCTTGCGCGGGAGGTGGTGACACGTGTGCTCTGAGTGTGCAAGAGTCAAGAAAGAGACGAGTCTGCGGTGAGGGCCGTCTGTCCCCAAGAAGCAGTTCCTCCCAGACCCCTCCGTGGGCAGGGTCTGGCAGGCCCCAGACTTCAACCCCAGGACGACAGGGAGCCAGGAGTGGCATCTGAGCGGCCGTCACCTGGCCAGCGCTCACCTCAGCAGGTTCCAGTCCAGACCCGGGAGCGTCTCCCTCGGGGACAGGGCTGACGCTGCTCATTCCCAAGCCCCAAGTCCACACCCCTCCCCAGGCCAACCTGGCCGCATTCCAGCAGCCCTGCTCTGTGGAACGCGGCCTCCCCAGCCCTCCCCACCAGAGGCAGGCAGCAACCCTTGCTTGGAGTGAGCGCATCCAGAGTGACTCAAAGAATGTGACCAAGGAGAAAATACTCCACGTGTTTACAAAAAAAGCTGTCTTTCCCCCTCTTTCATCTGAGTTGCCCAGAGGAACACAGCTGCAGCTGAGTGAAGTGAAGCCCTTCTGCTCATGATGGATCGACGTGCAGGGAGGAGGGGCGGCGGAGGAAGGAGTGGGCGGCCGGGGCGGAGGCGCCGGCACCCCCCTCCCAGGGCGGCGCTCACACCTGTGGCACCTCCTGTATCTGGGTGGTGGCATTCTGCCCACGGGCTCCACGGTGCCCTAGACCAGGGTCCTTGGAAAGGGCCCCTGACGCGGACACTCACCCGCCGCACGTTTCCTCGGAAGCGGGAGAGAAGCCAGGCGAGGATGCCATGGCTGCAGTGGGTCCTGGCAGTGGCTCTGGGCTCCGAATGTCTCGTCCCCAGGGGGAGGCAGGGGACCCAGCAGCAGCCAGGCGCTGGCCACGGCCGCCCTGGCGAGGGGCCGTGAGCTCTGGCGTGGGAGCTCCTGCGTGTGCCGACCCCGTCAGTCGCGTCGGACTCTTCATGACCACGTGGACCGCAGCCCACTAGGCTCGTCCGTCCAGGGGATTCCCAGGCACGAGTATGGTGGATGGCCAGGCCCTCCTCCAGGGATCTTCCTGGAGGATGGTTCCAGGAGGCTGTGGCCTCACAGGCCGACACCGGGGCAGCTGGCTGGTGAGAGCTTGGTCCTGGAGGAGGGCCTGGGTGGGCGCCTGGTACCCACGGCGCCGTCCAGCCCGGTGACCGGTGCCCTGCACACGGCTGCCCTCCCGAGGGCTGCTTGGACCCGTCACCCCGCTGTGGGTCACCAGTCCTGATGCAGCCACCACGGGCCGTGTCCCCTTGAACACAGAGACAGCACCGAAGCCTGTGGCGGGGGCAGCTCACCCTGAGTCCCAGCCGAGGTGGGGCCTGGTGGTCGGCATCGTTGGGGAAGCACTGGGGAATTGAATGAAGGGGCTACTTACAGGCTCGGGCGGCATCAAGGCGCCTCAGCACCTGGGGTGGCGACTGGGGCTCCCCGACTGGGCCTGGCCCAGGGCGTCTGTGGGTGCAGAATACACAGGTCGGCCTCGGGGGATGGAGAAGGCACAGAGGTGCCCAGCATACCCAGGCCCTCGGCCTTGACTCCAGTGGGGGCCCCCACCTTGTCAGGCTCCTTAGGAAGTAGGCACGGGGTGCCTGGCACAGGGTGTGGCCCTGGCACGCACAGTGAGGGACACCGTGGATCACACGCAGAGGTGGAGGGGCATCTGCTGGCTCCCTGCGGCAGGCCGTGTGGGTCACACGCTGCCTGGAGACAGGCAGCCGGGGTCCGGGGACCATCCCCCTGCCCACGTCCAGCGCGGCCCGGGGAGAGGAGGCCTCTGTGCCCAGCAGCTCTGCCCCCTGCTCTCTGCTCCCCTCAACTGGTACGGCCTCTCCCAGGTGGTTGGCCGCCATGGTGGGGCTTGGAGAAGGTTCCAAAGCCAGGTCACCTGCTGGGAGGGAGTGGCTGGGGTCTGAGCATGGGAGGAGGCACAGTGTCCACACGGATGATGGGCAAGAATGGGGCAGGGGCCAGGGCAGATGGTGTGTGGGGAGGAGCCGGCGATCGTGGGGTGCACCCGGGCAGGCGGCAGGAGCTGGGCGTAGGGTTCCGATAGAGGAGGTGTCCTGGTGCGGGCGGGAGGGCCGGGCTGCAGTGGGCACTCACAGTGCCCCCCACCCCAGGGGGGATGGTCGCCCCCTCACTTCTGTCTCTGCTCCTGCACCAGCCAGAGCTTGCCTCCTGCCCCAGCGACACCTGGGAGAACGAGCCTGTCTCGTCCCTGTGTCCCTATCTTTTCTCTTGGTAAGTTCCCTCTGGGGCCTTTGTCCTGGAGGCAGAGGAGCCCGGGGCTCAGAGAAGGAAAGGGACTTGCCAGCAGCCACACAGCAATGCAGGGGCAGAACCAGGACTTGGGCCTGCCTGCTCCCTCCACCCCCACGACCTGGGAGGGCCGGGCTGCAGTGGGCACTCACAGTGCCCCCCACCCCAGGGGGGATGGTCGCCCCCTCACTTCTGTCTCTGCTCCTGCACCAGCCAGAGCTTGCCTCCTGCCCCAGCGACACCTGGGAGAACGAGCCTGTCTCGTCCCTGTGTCCCTATCTTTTCTCTTGGTAAGTTCCCTCTGGGGCCTTTGTCCTGGAGGCAGAGGAGCCCGGGGCTCAGAGAAGGAAAGGGACTTGCCAGCAGCCACACAGCAATGCAGGGGCAGAACCAGGACTTGGGCCTGCCTGCTCCCTCCACCCCCACCACCTTGTCCCCCACCCCGCCCACCCCATGCCAGCTCAGCCCAGCATTCATTGCACAGAACAAGGAAAACTCAAAGAGGTTTTTTAAAAAAACATTTATTTGGCTGCACTCGGGATCTCTGATCTTCCCTATGGCGTGAGGGACCTTTAGCTGAGGCTTGTGAGCTCTTGGTTGCCGCCTGTGGGATCTACTTCCCCCACAAGGGATCGAACCCGGGGCCCCCCTGCACTGGGAGCTGGATTGAACCCGGGGCCCCCTGCACTGGGAGCTCAGTGTCTCAGCCAACAGGCCGCCAGGGAAGCCCCGCCCTTCTCTCCCTAATCTCCACCTTCTCCTCTGAGGAAAGACCTGCTCCTGCTTGACAACAAGGAGCAGATCTCTGAAGGTGCAAGGTGCCAAGTACCAGAATACCATATCAGGTGTGGCTTCCATGATAGGAGTTGGCTTTTCCTGCAAAAGGAAAGTCTGGATAGTTTCTTTCAGAGGCTCTGCGAGGCCCAAGTTGTTTGCATCCTTCCATCTGCCCTTGTTACCTTGTTGGCCTCTGGTTCTCTCGCCTTTGGGTCACAAGGTGGCTGCCTAAGCTCCCGCAATCACGCTTTCACACCACAGCATCCAAAGAGAGAAAACGGAAGTTGCGTTCTCAGGTCTCTCTGTTGGGTGGGGTCATTGTTCTCCCTGCTGCGGTCAGGGGGCTGGACAGGCAGGCAGCGTGCCCTGTGTCTCGCCGTCTCTGCCACCACCAGCGTGCGGTGGCTGGAGGAGGGACTTGCAGCGGGTTCTTGGGCTGCCTCGCTCTGGTGCCCGGTCCCTGCTTCAGGCTGCTCTCGCCGCACCGTACTGCTGTGCTGAGACTGAGTCTGATTGCCGGGGTCACTGCTCACCAGCTGGGGCACAGACAGTCTAGAACCGAGCTCTCCCTGCAGAGCCGCCAGGTGGGCCAACAGGCGAAGTGGGGACGGACCGAAGCTGGAGATGTTCCAGCCTCTCAGCTCTGCTTCCTGCTGTGACTTCAGCCAACTAGGGACTGGCTTTGGGGTTTACGTGAAGCATCGCGCCCCACAGGCAGAAGGACCTCTCGGCCAGGTACGACATTTTAATCCACAAGGACAGAAACCCAACTCGAGCCAGCTTAAAAACAAAAAGGGAGTTCATTAGTTCACGGAAGCACCTGGTCTCGGGATAGCGGATTCAGAGCCAGCTTGATCCAGGGCACAAATGGTACTCCCAGGAACCACGTCCACATGCCCTGCCTCCTCTCTCTGTTTCTCAGCTCTGCCTTCCTGGTTAGACCACGTGGCTGTGAGATGCCCGTCCGCGTCTCTGCCCTGCTCCTCTGGTGGGAAATTACAATGCTTGTTCTGAAAGTCACACGGCCAGGCCATCTCCTCCTGCATTACGAACGTTAGACCACTGCTAACATGGCTTCCGATGGCTGCCTTTCAGCAGCCTGTTAGTTCACAGTGAGCTGGTGGCCGTCTAAAGCGGTCGATCTTTCTCAGTGTCTCGCTGAGCCCTGAGGACTCCCTCTGATTGGTCCCGACCTGCCTGAGTCACAAGCCCGCACTTAGCGGGGACCAGTGGGAACTGGAGAGATGACTGGTGGCAAGTGGCAGTGAGGCTGGCTGGAGAAAGCCTCACTGCAGAATCCACGTTTGCAGAGCTTGGAGGCCACGCAGGTCGGTGGTAAACTAGGGCACAAAGAGAAGGGTGTCAGGCATGGGAGAGGTCTGTGCTGGAGGAGTCCTCCTGGGCTGGGTGGGGCAGGGGCAGGGCGCTCCGAGGAGGAGGAGGAGGTGGCATTTGCAGAGGCCCCAGGAGGGCTTGGCTGGGCAGGGCCATGTAGGGATGAATGGAGGAGCATTCCTGGAGGAGGGCCGGTCACCACGAGGTGGGGAAATCGTCCTGGGCCCCGAATTTCCCTGGGCGAGGGCCACAGTGTGGAGGGGGCAGCGGCGCTCAACACTGGCCAAGAGCTTTTGGTTTCAGCACTCAGCAGCCTTTCTCAATGCTATGGAGGGTGACAGAGGCCCTCAGTCACTGCCTGCCCTCCCTCCCCGGAGGACCCCTTCCTCCTCCAGAAGTCCACCCCCAGATCATCCAGGCAGCCCCAAAGTCTGGGGCGGCCCAGGAGGCCAGCCTCGATAGTATCTGTTGGGTGTCATGAATCAGGAATTTTTTCTGGAGCGAGTTTCTCCTGAGGCCCCTCCCAGGCCTGGGAGCCCTGCCCTGGTAATTCCGGGCTCTGGGCAGCACCTGGTACATTGTTGGCACTTCCCAGGGGACCTGTCAGGGAGAGATTGATTTTTCTCCCTCCAGCGGTGCAGAAAATCCTTCCTACTACTCCAGACAGGTTTGGTTGCTGGGCTGGGGGACAGAGGAGCAGGTTAAAAGCGGCCCCGCCCCACCTGGTTCAGGAATGCCCCCTGCAGACCCCAGCTGCTGCCCCTCATACCTCCCAGGACAAGAGGTCCCCACCTCTCATGGTCCCTCCATTGCTGGCCAGCGTGGTGGGGTCACCTGGCTTCGCACGGAGCTGGGATCTGTTGCCTGTGACTCCCTTGTAGCTGGGGTCCCGGTTCTGACCCCTGGACACACAGCTCCTCCCATTCACCCCACCCCAGGACAGGCCAGCAGAGTGTAGGGGGCGGTGCCCAGGACCCCAGAATCTGCCTTCTCGGGGTGGGGGGGCAGTTCCAGTTCTGTCCGCCTGGGCTCTCCAGGCCCCTCGTGTACGCGTGCTCTCTGGGTCTGTCCATCGGTGGGGGCATAGCCCAGTTCTGAAAGTCACACAGCCAGACTGTCTCCCCCTATGTTATGAACATTAGATCTCTGTTAATATGGCTTCAGATGGTTGCCTTTTTAGCAGCCTCTTAATTCATAGTTAGCTGGCGGTCATCTTTCTCAGTTTCTCGTTTCTTGTGCTTTTATAATCTTTTTTTAAATATTCAAAATGATAGAGGTGGGTGTCCTACTTCTGGCTGTTTGCATCGACGTTTTACTGAGTCTTTGGAAGTGACTGGCTCCTGACCGGGATGGCCGCTGTGGTCGCTCAAGCTGACCGGGGCCAGATTTCAGATTTCTGCTCCCAGAGAGGCCCCTCTTCCTGACCCCTCACTGAGCCTGAAACGTCCCCATCACGCCCTCGACACGTGCCCTTCCCTGAGCCTGCCTCCTGGCCTGGTCCCGGTTTCAGTGCATGGCCTCCGTGTCCATCAGGGGCCCGTGGCTCGCCCCGGGGCCCCGAGCCCCTCCCCACCAGGTGTCACCTCCCCTTCCCCTCACTGCCACCGCCTCCATCGGGGCCTCCAGCGTCTCTGGCCTGGGTGATGGGGACGGCCTCCCCGCCCTCCACTCTGCCTCTCTGACCTCATTTCCACCCTCTCTGGAGTCATCTCTCAGGGGGTCAGCCAGACCTCATCCCTCCCTGCAGGAAGGCCTTTTCCCGGGACCCCTGGGCCTGCAGGTCGTTGGGAGCGCCCCTACCCTGACCATCCAGCCCGATCTCCTCCCGCTCCTCCCGGGGGGCTGTCCGCATGCTGCCCACCTCCGGGCCTTGGCATGCACTGCTCCCTGGCTTTAACTGCCGTTCCTCCATCTCCCCTAAGTTCAACTTTTTAAAACTTTTTATTGAAATGTTATTGCTTCACAGTGTTGGGTTAGTTTCAGGTATATAGCAGAATGGCCCACCTAAACACACGCATGTTTCTATGTTTCAAATTCTTTTCCCATTTAAGTTATTCCAGAATAGTGGGCAGAGTTCCCTGCTCTGTAGGGCAGTGCTTCATAGTTTTATTTTTTTTAATGTCAGGGCTTCTCTTGTGGCTCGCGTGGTAAAGAAAGAATCCACCTGCAGTGGGGGGCGTCCTGGGTTCGTCCTCTGGGTCGGGAAGATCCTCTGGAGGGGGGCATGGCAACCCGCTCCACTATTCTTGCCTGGAGAATCCCGTGGACAGAGGAGCCTGGTGGCTACAGTCCATGGGGTCTCAGAGTCGGTGTGTCTGAGCGACTAACATGCTTATTTAGAGAAGATTTTAGTTTCCTTTCCTTTACATTTTTACGTTCTCTCAGGTGCCACAGAAACTTTTTAACATTATTCCAAGCTTGAATTTTCTTTAAAACGTTTTCATTTTATATTGGAGTACAGCTGATTAACAACTAGCCTCGGGTGCAGAGCAAAGTGATTCAGTTATGTATACGTTCATTCTTTTTCAGATTCTTTCCCCATTTGGGTTCTTACAGAATACTGAGCAGAGTTCCCTGTGCTACACAGCAGGTCTTTGCTGGCTATCTATTTTAATACCGCAGGGTGTCCACGTCCAGCCCGGACTCCCAGGCTGCCCCTCCCCTACCCTCCCTCATCAGTGTCCATCAGTTCACTCTGCTTCTGTTTTGTAAATAAGCTCATTTGTGGCATATTTGAGACTCCATATATAAGCAGTATCATGTGTCTCTGTCTTTCTCTGTGGGTCTTCACTCAGTACGATAATCTCCAAGTCCATCCATGTTGCTGAAAATAGTATGATTTCTTTTTTTATGGCCGAGAAGTATTCCTAAAGGAAATCAGCCCTGAATATTCACTAGAAGGACTGATATTGAAGGTGAAACTCCAATACGTTGGCCACCTGATGCGAAAAGCTGACTCATTTGAAAAGACTTTGATGCTGGGAAAGATTGAGGGCGGGAGGAGAAGGGGACGACAGAGGATGAGACGGCTGGATGGCATCACCGCCTTGATGGACATGAGTTTGGGTGAACTCCGGGAGTTGGTGATGGACAGGGAGGCCTGGCGTGCTGCGATTCATGGGGTCGCAAAGAGTTGGACACGATTGAGCGACTTAAGTATTCCGCTATGTATATGTACCCCATCTATTTTATCTCTTCATCTTTTGGTGGACATCTGGGCTGCTTCCATGTCCTGTAAATAGTGCTGCGGTGGATGCTGGGGTGCGTGTGTCTTCTGGAATTACGGTTTTCTCCAGATACACTCCCAGTAGTGGGACGCTGCGTCATAGGGGTAGTTCTGATTTTAGTTGCTCAAGGAACCCCCATATTTTTTTCCATCATGGATGTACCGATGTGCATTCCCACCGGCAGTGGGGGAGGGCTCCCTTCTCTCCACAGCCTCTCCAGCATTTACTGTCTGTAGACTTTCTGATGATGGTCATTCTGACTGGCATGAGGTGATACCACAGGGTAGTTTTGATTGGCATTTCTCTTAATAATCATCTGTGTTGAGCATCTTTTCGTGCGCTTCTTGGCCATCTGTGTTCCTTGGAGAAATGTCTGTTTAGGTTTCTCTGCCCAGTTTTGGATGGGATCGTTGGTTGTTTTTTTTAATATTGAAGCCCCCAAGTTTTTTGTAAATTCTGGAAATGGATCCCTTGTCAGTTATATTGTTTCCAAGTATTTTCTCCCATTCTGTGGGTCGTCCTTTTGTTTTTTAAAAGGATATCTTTGGAGCACAGTTGCTTTCCAGTGTTGGGTTAATTCCTACTGCACACCCCAAGATGATCTGTTCCACGCTTACACGTGTCCCTCCTGCTCTGGGCCTCCTTCCCGTTTAGGTCGCCGCAGGACGCAGAGTGGAGTTCCCCGTGCCGCACAGCAGGCTCGCATGCCACCCACGCTGAGGCAGCGGTGTGCGCTCGTCAGTCCCGTCTCCCGGTCCGCCCCTCCCATCTTACCCGCGTAGCATCCGTTCATTTGTTCTGCATCCGTGTCTTTGTCTCCACTTTTCAAACAGGTTCATGCGAACCATTTCCCTACATTCCATCTATCAGTTCAGTTCAGTCCAGTCGCTCAGTCGTGCCCGACTCTGCGACCCCATGAATTGCAGCACGCCGGGCCTCCCTGTCCACCTATAGATGACACTATGCGATGTTTTCCTTCACTCTGCACGACAGTCCCTAGGTCCATCCCTGTCTTTGCAAACAGCACAATTTTGCTCCTTTTTTCGGCCGAGTAGCATTCCATTGTATGCGCGTGCCGCACCTTCTTTACCCATCCCTTTGTCGATGGATGTCTAGGTTGCTTCCATGCCCTGCCTGTGCTAAGCAGGGCTGCAGTGAAGATCGGGGGGCATGTGTCTCTTGGATTTATGGTTTCCTCTGGCCATATACCCAGCAATGGGACTGCTGGGTCATAGGGCAAGTTCTATTTCTAGTTTGTCGAGGGACCTCCGTACTGATCTCCATAGTGGATGTACTCATTTACATTCCTACCAACAGTGCGGGAGGGCTCTCTGTTCTCCACACCCTCTCCAGGAATTCCTGTAGATTTTTTGGATGATGGCCATTCTGACCCATGTGAGGTAATACTGGCATTTCCCTGTGTCTTTCCCTGTGTCTTCTCATTTTGTTCATGATTTGCTTTGCTGTGTGAGAGCTTCTGAGTTTAACTTGGTCTCATCTGTCTTATTTCTGTTACTCTAGGAGATGGATCCAGAAAGAGATGGCTGCAGTTTATGTCCAGGAGTGTTCTCCGTATGTTCTCCTCTAAGGCTTTTATAGTATCCAGTCTGTCATTTAGGTCTTTAATCCATTTTGGGTTTGCTTTTGTGCATGGTGCTAGAGAGTGTTCTGTGTTCACTGGTCCCAGGCTGCTGTCCTCCCGGAGCCTCTCGCTGGGTGGACTGTGTCTCCTCCTCTGTGTTCACTGGTCCCACGTTGCTGTCCTCCCGGAGCTCTCGCTGGGTGGACTGTGTCTCCTGCTCTGTTCACTGGTCCCACGCTGCTGTCCTCCCGGAGCCCCTCTCTGGGGGCTGTGTCTCCTCCTCTGTGTTCACTGGTCCCACGCTGCTGACTTCCCGGAGCCTCTCACTGGGGGCTGTGTCTCCTGCTCTGTTCACTGGTCCCACGCTGCTGTCCTCCCGGAGCCCCTCTCTGGGGGCTGTGTCTCCTCCTCTGTGTTCACTGGTCCCACGCTGCTGTCCTCCCGGAGCCCCTCTCTGGGGGCTGTGTCCCCTCCTCTGTGTTCACTGGTCCCACGCTGCTGACTTCCCGGAGCCTCTCACTGGGGGCTGTGTCTCCTGCTCTGTTCACTGGTCCCACGCTGCTGTCCTCCCGGAGCCCCTCTCTGGGGGCTGTGTCTCCTCCTCTGTGTTCACTGGTCCCACGCTGCTGTCCTCCCGGAGCCCCTCTCTGGGGGCTGTGTCCCCTCCTCTGTGTTCACTGGTCCCACGCTGCTGACTTCCCGGAGCCTCTCACTGGGGGCTGTGTCTCCTGCTCTGTTCACTGGTCCCACGCTGCTGTCCTCCCGGAGCCCCTCTCTGGGGGCTGTGTCTCCTCCTCTGTGTTCACTGGTCCCACGCTGCTGTCCTCCCGGAGCCCCTCTCTGGGGGCTGTGTCCCCTCCTCTGTGTTCACTGGTCCCACGCTGCTGACTTCCCGGAGCCTCTCACTGGGGGCTGTGTCTCCTGCTCTGTTCACTGGTCCCACGCTGCTGTCCTCCCGGAGCCCCTCTCTGGGGGCTGTGTCTCCTCCTCTGTGTTCACTGGTCCCACGCTGCTGTCCTCCCGGAGCCCCTCTCTGGGGGCTGTGTCCCCTCCTCTGTGTTCACTGGTCCCACGCTGCTGACTTCCCGGAGCCTCTCACTGGGGGCTGTGTCTCCTGCTCTGTTCACTGGTCCCACGCTGCTGTCCTCCCGGAGCCCCTCTCTGGGGGCTGTGTCTCCTCCTCTGTGTTCACTGGTCCCACGCTGCTGTCCTCCCAGAGCCCCTCTCTGGGGGCTGTGTCCCCTGCTCTGTGCCATCTCGAGTTGGGCAGATTCTCATGCGTCTTGCTTAGCTTCTGGTCCTTGCTGCACATAGAGCAGCCCCGCCCCGGGTCGAGTCTCGCTTGCTCTCTGTCTCCCTCCTCACAGCACTCTCCGACTTCAATCTGGGGGCGGTATTAGTTCCAGGGCTGGTCTGTCTGGGTCCTCAGGCTCAGGGAAGGCAGGACGGCCCGTGTCTGTCTCACTGGACCCCTGGGGCCTCCGCAGCAGAGGCGAGCAGGTGCTCGGTGCACTGAGGACTCCACGGGGGAGCAGGTGCTCAGCTCCCCTCACGCTCGGTCCTCCCCTCCCCTGAGGAGAGGGTCCTCCCTTCCCCTCAAGGCTGCCCGACACCTATGCCGTGCCAGGCTCTCCACCCGAGGCTGGGGGTGGAGGGGCGTGTCCTGGCCCCAGCCCCCTCAAGAATGGCACAGCTTGTTGGCGGAGGTGGGGGGGGTCTCCTCGTTCTCGCAGCCCCAGGAGCAGAGGCTGAGATGGAGTTCGGTCCAAGCTGTTCATGAGGAATCAGTGAAGGGGGGTCCCAGGTGGCTCAGTGGTAAAGAATCTGCCTGCCAATGCAGGAGATGCGAGTTCGATCCCTGGGTCAGGAAGATCCCCTGGAGGAGGAAATGGCACCCTACTCCAGTATCCTTACCTGGAGAATCCCATGGACAGAGGCGCCTGGCGGGCTACAGTCCATGGGGTCATGAAAAGTCAGACATAAGTAAGTGCGTGCACACAGTGGGGGGTAGAGAGGAACAGGGTGGGGCACAAGTGTGCCTGCAGCCCCTCAGTGGGAGTGCCAGAGTGGGTACTGCCCGCCAGAGCGGCCGGACCGTGGGACCCCTGCCTTTCTCTGTCCCCGGTTGTGGGGAAGGCGGCAGGTATGTGGGGCTGGGACGGACCCTGCAGGGTCTCACAGCTGGAGGCTGCCCAGCCCTGTGGTGTGCTGGAGATGGCTCCTAGCACTCATAGGACCCCATATTAAACACTGGAGACGTGCAAGCTGATCGCTGAAGCACTGGTAACTTCAAATTGGCCGTGGTGGCAGCATTTACCCCACACTGGGCTTTCTCTTCTCTTGGGAGCCAGTTTACCAGCACAGTGCTACAGGCAGGGGGTCTGGATGGCACAGCTCCGTGTCCACCACAGGGAGCTGCTGGCCTGACGCCAGAGGCCATTAATAACTGGCACACAGTCACCAGAGGGACGAAGTGAAAATTGCCCAACAGCCCAGGACAGGGATGGAAACCATGGGGGAGTCCATGACTGCCCTGGAAATCAGGGAAGGCTCTGTGGAGGAGGTGACGTTTTTCCGACCTGGTAGAATATTCAGATGGTGCCAAGAACAATCCTATGGCAAGGAGGGTACCAGGTGTCCTCTCCGGAGGCAGCTCCTCCTCCCAGCGTCTCCTGCTGCTCGGGGCGCACGCTCTGCTCTCAGGCACACACACAGAGTCTATCTCATGTACATAGTGTGTGCTCCGTGTGCTTTGCACACCCCTGCTCACTCCACCGGCGCACCTCACTGGGAAGCACAGGGCCGCCTCGTCCTCTGGCCGTTCAGGACATTCCAGTTTATTGGGGCCCCGTGATCCGCAGAACCGGTCACCGTGGTGGATCCCAAGAGCCTTTCGGCCTTTTGATATCGCAGATAACACCTCGCCGAGGCTGTCATTTTGCACATGCATACGCCTACCCTGGAGGGTACATATTCTGCGGTGGAATGGTTGGGTTGAGCCTCCGTAAAGGCAGTAAAGATTGGCCTTCCAGATGAGGGCTGGCAGGTGCAGGGCCCAGAGGTGGAGGGAGGGGAGAGTGCGTGGGCTGGGAGTCGAGGGGCAGCTCGTGCCCAGGCCTGCCACGAGGAACCAGGCTGTAGCACCGGGTCAGGGCCGGGCGGCCGACACGCTCCGACTAGGAAATCCAGGACAGTGTTAACCAGAGAGCCTGCAGACCGACGGCCGGTGACTGGGCAGACAGAGTGCCGCACGGACCTACAGGGGAATATTATTCAGCCACGAAAAGGAGTGGGTGCTCACAGCTGCTGCACCGGGCTAAACTTTGAAAGCATTGTGCTGAGTGCAGGAGACTGGACACACAGAAGGCCACACGCTGTATGAGCCCGTTTACACGAAACGTCCGGGACAGGCAACCAAAATCTACAAAGAGAGAAAGCAGATGAGCAGTTGCCAGGGCCCGAGAGGAGGGAGAAACTGGCGTGGGCACTGCGGCGGCTGGGGCCCTCTCTCGGGTGATGGAGCACTCTGCGCTTAGCAGTGATGGCTGCGCGCTCTGCGTGCGCTAAAGCCACTGGCGTGCATGCGTTTAGGAGGGAGGACAGTGTGGCTTGCGCTTGACGCTGCAGGAAAGCGAGAGGCGAATAGGGTAGAGGACGCAGGCAAGGGTGCAGCCCCTGGCGCTGGCGGCCGGGGGGCCAGGGGGCCAGGCTCCTGCAGCCCAGTGGGTGCACAGAGCGTGTGGAGCTGCAACCTGTGGCCTTGGCAAGGGGGACGCGGCCACCTCGTGGGGCCGACGGGGAGGAGCGGGGGAATGGGAAGCAGGACTTGGCTCTGCCCCCGGGGCTCCCTCCACTGGCCAGAGCCCCTGCGTTCATCCTGAGGCAGCTGTGCTCGGGGCCAGACCACCCGCCCCTAGGAGCGAGAGCCAGCTCAGGGCTGCAGCCTTGCGGGCCAGTCTCCTGGGGGCGGGGTGGGAGGCGCAGGGTGGGGAGTGCTCTGGACAGACGTATGCAGGTGATGCAGCCTGGTCTTGAGTCCCTTTTCTTCTCTAAGCCTCAGTTTCCTCACCTGTGAAATGGGATGGAAGTGCCCATCTCTCAGCAGGTGTCAGACCCCCGGAGACATTTTGGGTTGAAGAGCAGTGTTGGTACGAGGTCAGGATTCTTAGGGTCAGAAGCAGCCTTGGGAATCATTTACTTCAAACCCTTGACTTTGAAATGGGGAAACCCAGGTCCAGGGAGGCCCCCCATCCCGTCAGCAGCAGAATCAACCAAGTCTGGACTCCAGGGACTCTCCCTGCGTACAGCCTCTCGCCTGGGATTTTTTAAAGACTATGTTTCAGACAAGTTTTAGGTTCACAGTGAAACTGAGCAGAAGGTGCAGAACTTTCCCAGATACCCCTGGACTCTCTCTCTCACACACACAGTCTCCCGGGATCGGAGTGAGTGGTGCCTTTGTTACAGCCAATGAGTGGACTTTTACAAATCATAAATCCTGCTCCTGGCCGCCACTGGCTGTCCTGTCCTCAAAACCCCATCTCGCAGCCCAGGGAGACAGGCAGACTGAAGGCCATGGGGTGGCCTGGATGGGCTCCTGGAACAGGAAGGGGACAGAAAGTACCGACCCAGGGCATCTGAACGAAGTACAGACTTCACGGAATAAGCGAACATTAAAAGAAGAAAGTGGCTGGGTCGTGTCTGACTCTTTGCGACCCCATGGACCATATAGTTCACAGATTTCTCCAGGCCAGAATAGTGGAGTGGGTAGCTGTTCCCTTCTCCAGGGGATCTTTCCAACCCAGGGGATCGAACCCAGGTCTCCCACATTACAGGCGGATTCTTCACCAGCTGAGCCACCAGGGACTCCCTTAGCTCGTTCATTAATTTACCATGCTAATAAGTGTGCATTATATTGAGGTGAGGTATTGCTGCTGCTGCTGCTAAGTTGCTTCAGTCGTGACCGACTCTGTGCGACCCCATAGACGGCAGCCCACCAGGCTTCCCCGTCCCTGGGATTCTCCAGGCGAGAACACTGAGGTGAGGTGTTAGCCACGGGCAGAATGGGCTGAAGGATGCACTGGGGCCCTCTGCGTTGTTCTCACACTTCCCACTGCGTGTGGGGCCTCTTGGAGCGTCTCTCCCTCCCTCCCACCCGCCCGCGTGCCAGCCCTCT
>SJYG01000305.1:2385315-2428036 GCA_006410535.1 Litocranius walleri | reverse complement strand
CTGGAGCAGACCCTGAAACACTGGACCCCGGGGGCCTCAACAGTAATAGCAATATTTAACAATTTATTCTGATATTAAAAAAAATAATATTAATTTATTTAATTAAACAAGAACCCTTCCACCTCGTCGGGATCCGTTTTCTGCAATCAACGTGGACCGCTGGCTTTGCCTGTGGGATGTTCTGCTGCTAGGACCGGGAGTGGCATAGAACTGTGCGGAGTGATTCTTCAGGCAGATCTGCCTCCTAGCTGATTTCGCGAGGACCCCTTGCCACACTAGGTGCTCAAGTACAAGGGCAGACATCCTTTCTACGTATATAGATACACACATACACACACACACATTTTTTTTTTTTTTTTTGCTGTTTGCTGCTAATTCTCCAGAGATTTAAGATGGTCTGGAATTGGGAGACGTTTTCTAGGATACGGTTCCCAGCCTGTAGTCCTCCCCAGCTCAAACCTCCCCGTTAGAAAAGTCCAGTTTGGAACAGAGAGAGACGGGGGGAAAGGTAATGCTAGCCCCCAAGCAGTTCCCACCTTCTAGAAAGTGAGCCACTGGATCAGAGAGAGTATTTTCTAAGAGCCTATTTTTATATGAACATTTTATTTATATCGAGTCTGCCTGTGTCACTCTACGGCCTGTGCTGCTTAATCGCGGTACTCCCTTTGGGGTAAGGAGCGGCCGGGCCGCCCGGAGACCCACAGCTGGGTTCTCCAGCCCTGTTGGCCAAGTGGGCAGGAGCCGACCCAGACGCCTGGGCTGTGCTATCATCAGTTTCCCTGAGAAGGAGGCGGTCCCTGGGCCTGGCCTGTTGAGCTCCGGCCTTTAGAGCAGGGCCCTCGAGTGGTGGCCTTGAGCGGAGCCGTGTGGAGCACAGGCTGGTGCCCTGGGCCCCATGTGACTGTCACAGGGACACGTCATAACCGCCTGGCAGAAGTAAGCCAAGGGAGCCCGCTCATCCTCAGGATGCCCTGCTGCTGCTGGGCGTCCTCAGTTACGGGGCAGCAGAGTGGGCGAGGGGCTCCTGCAAGCAGCAAGGCTTCCCAGATGGCATGGTCCCAGGGTGCAGAAAGGTGTGGAGGAGGCCTCTACACTGGGTCCACCGGCATCCAGTGCCTGGAAGCCTGGAAGCCTGGAAGCCTCTCCTCCAGGAGGGTGTGGATGTTCTGACGTGTGTCTGTTTGCACTTCCCTGTGTGTGTGTGTGTGTGAGAGAGAGACACACACACACTTTAGGGATGCTCAGCACTGCCGTGTGGCTGCCCCCTCGAATACCTTCGGTGCCAGCGCGTGCGTCTCGTGTGCTCCTGCTGGTGCGTGGCTTTCTGTGCATCTCCACGTGCCTGGGAGGTTCAGGGTGCTGTGTGCCTGTTGACCTTCTGGTCCCAGGGGAATCTGCTTGCGGGTGAGAGCTTGTGGTGTGATGCAGGTTGCTGGGATCTTTGGCGATTGTGTTGAGCCATCAAGAAGAGATGGCACCTCTGAACTCTGTGTCCACAGACACTGATGAAACTCAGATACCTCTGAGACAACAGTCCCCTGGCCCCACACACTGGGAGCCCCTCGGTGTCTGCAGGCGGTATCAGACTCCCCAATGTTAGCACTGGGCCTGGATCACAGCATGGACAAATAAAATGACTGGACAGTTGTTTGACTTCTTCCCTTGGACCTTTTGTGTCTTCTTTATATGGGTGTCTGGATGTGTGGACACGTAAGGAGATGTGTGGATGGACGGATGGGTGAGTGGACGGGTGGACAGAAAGGTGGATGGTAGTGGATGGGTGGGTCAGTGGGTGGGGTGGATGGGTGAGTGGATGGGTGGGTGGACAGATGGGTGAGTAATGGGTGGGGGGTGCGTGGGTCACTAGGTGGATAGGGGAATGGCTGAATGAGTGAGTGGATGGGTGGACAGAAAGGTGGGTGGATAATGGATGGGTGGGTAAGTGGGTAGGGGGTGCATGGGAAGACAGATGGCTGGGTGGATGGGTGAGTGGATGGTGGATGGATAAGTGGGTGGATAATGGATGATTAGGTGAGTGGGTGGGTAGATGGATGAATGGATTAGTAGCTAAGTGGATGGATGAGTGAGTGGGTTGGTGGGTGGGTAGAAAGATGGATGGATAGGTGAGTGAGTAGATGGGTATGTGGGTAGACGGATAAATAATGGATAGGTGGGTGAGTGGATGGGTAGATGAATGGATGGACGGATGGGAGTGGATAGGTGGGTGCACAGATGGATGGACAATGGATAGGTGGGTAAGTGGGAGGGTCACTAGAATGGTAGGCGGATGGAGGGAGGAGTGAGTGGATGGAAGATGGGTGAGTGGGTGGGTAGATGGATGGACGGATCAGCAGCTAGAGATGGTCAGTGGATGGACAGATGGATAGATGGTGGGTGGGTGAGTGAACGGGTTGGCAGGCAGGTGGATAAGTGGATGGGTGGATGTGTAGAGGGATGGATGAGTAAACTGGATTGGTGGATGGATAGTGGATGGGTGGGTCAGTGAATGGATGGGTGGATAAAGGGGTCAGTAGATGGGGGGGGATAAGTAAATAGCCTCTGCTGCTGCTAGTCACTAAGTCATGCCCAGCTTTGTGATGCGTGGACTGTAGCCCACCAGGCTCCTCTGTGCATGGAATTTTCCAGCCGAGAATCCTGGAGTGGGTTGCCATTTCCTTCTCCAGAGGATCTTCTGGACCCAGGGATTGAACCTATGCCTCCTGCTTGGCAGGTGGATTTTTTACCACTGAGCCATCTGGGAAGCCCAATTGGATGGACAGACAGATGTTAATGGATGGGTGGGTAGGTGGATGGATAGATGGTTGGATAATGGATGCAGGGGTGAGAGGCTGCGTTGGTAGACGGATGTGTGGATGGATGGGTAGGTAGATGGTTGGGTGAATGAGTGTGGGTGGATGAATGAGCTGATGATGGCTGGGAGGGCAGGTGGACGGATCGATGAACGGGTGGATAGGTGGGTGGATAGATGGGATTAGGGAGAGGAAACAGGGAAGTTTCTTGCACCCCACCCCAGGTCAGTTTTATCTCTGCCTTGGAAAACCTACAGCGTTTAACATTGTATCAGAAGTCACCACGTGACTTCCATCTCTCCAGGTAAGGAATGGGCCTGGCATGAGGGCAACCAGGCCTTTGAGAGGAATGCCAGGCTTCATGTGGCACCTTCAGTTCAGTTTAGTTCACTCGCTCAGTCGTGTCCGACTTTTTGAGACCCCATGGATTGCAGCACGCCAGGCCTCCCTGTCCATCACCAACTCCTGGAATTTACTCAGACTCATGGCCATTGAGTTGGTTATACCATCCAACCATCTCATCCTCTGTCGTCCCCTTCTCTTCCCGCCTTCAGTCTTTCCCAGCATCGGGGTCTTTTCAAATGAGTCAGCTCTTCACATCAGGTGGCCAAAGTATTGGAGTTTCAGCTTCAGCATCAGTCCTTTCAGTCCAAGGGACTCTCAAGAGACTTCTCCAACACCACAGTTGTGGCACCTTAGAATAATGTTAATTCCTAAGCCTGGGGCCTGCCTTCTCTCCAAGATGCCCAGCTCAGCTGTGCTCTGAGCCCCAGCTTCTTCACCTGAAAAGTAGGGAATAATCCCTACTTCACAGGGCTGTTGTGAAGGTCCTCCCTCCCAGTAACAGCTGCACAGCCCTTTCAGCAGCACAGCAACGGGTCAATGCTAAATATTAGTATTATTAATTATTGCTGTTACTACTATTCTCCCCATAAGGTTGAGATTCTTCAGATACAGTGTAGAGCAATAAATATTTGGTTCTGTGTTGAGCAAAGGTATTTTTTCCCTCTTGAGTTTATTTCTAAAGTGGCTTTTCAATAAAACAGACTCTAAAAAGGCCAAAATCATAACAAGCTGAATCAAAACTTAGAAAATCCAGGACTATGGTGTTGAATGTTCAGATGTCGGGGCCCAGGTGTAACAAAACTGAGGGAAGTGAGTCACTCAGCGCAGGCCCACCGCAGTCACACACGTCTGGGAGGCACAGTGAGTCCCATACAGGACAAACCCAGGGAGAAACTCGCCAAGTCACATATTAATCAGACTAACAAAAATTAAATTCAAAGCAAAAAATATTAAAAGCAGCAAGGGAAAAGCAACAAATAGTATACAGTGGAATCCCCAAAAGTTTATCAGCTGATTTCTTCAGCAGAAAGTCTGCAGGCCAGGAGGGAGTGGCCAGATATATTTAAACTGATGAAAAGGAGAAACCTACAAACCAAGATTACTCTACCCAGCAAGGATATCATTCAGATCTGATGGAGAAATCAAAAGCTTTACAGACAAGCAAAAGCTAAAAAATGTTCAGCACCACCAAAATGGCTTTACAACAAATGCTAAAGGAACTTCTTAAAGTGGGAAACACAAAGGAAGAAAATGTCCTGCAAAAGCAAACCCAAAACAATTAAGAAAATAGTAATAGGAACATACATATCAATAATTACCTTAAATGAAAATGGATTAAATGCTCCAACCAAAACACATGGACTGGCTGAATGGATAAGACCCATACAAGATGCCCACTTCAGACCTGGGGGCACACAGAGACTGAAAGTGAGGGACTGAAAAAGATACTCCATACAAACAGAAATCAGAGGAAACCTGGAGTAGCAACACGCGGTTCAGTTCAGTCACTCAGTCGGGTCTGACTCTTTGTGACCCCATGAACTGCAGGACGCCAGGCCTCCCTCTCCATTACCAACTCCCAGAGCTTACCCAAACTCATCTGCATCGAGTCGGTGATACCATCCAACCATCTCATCCTCTGTCATCCCCTTCTCCTCCTGCCCTCAGTCTTTCCCGGCATCAGGGTCTTTTCAAATGAGTCAGCTCTTTGCATCAGGTGGCCAAAGTATTGGAGTTTCAACATCAGTCCTTCCAATGAATACCCATGACTGATCTCCTTTAGGATGGACTAGTTGGATCTCCTTGCAGTCCAAGGGACTCTCAAGAGTCTTCTCCAACACCATAGATCAAAAGCATCAACTCTTCAGCGCTCATCTGTCTTAGTCCAACTCTCACATCCATACATGATCACTGGAAAAACCAGTCTTGACTAGATGGACCTTTGTTGATAAAGTAATGTCTCTGCTTTTTAATATGCTGTCTAGGTTGGTCATAACTTTCCTTCCAAGGAATAAGCGTCTTTTAATTTCATGGCTGCAGTCACCATCTGCAGTGATTTTGGAGCCCCAAAAAATTAAAAATAAAGTCAGCCACTGTTTCCCCATCTATTTGCCATAATGATGGGACCAGATGCCATGATCTTAGTTTTCTGAGTGTTTAGCTTTAAGCCAACTTTTTCACTCTCCTCTTTCACTTTCATCAAGACACTCTTTAGTTCTTTTTCACTTTCTGCCATAAGGGTGGTGTCTTTTGCACATCTGAGGTTATTGATATTTCTCTCCCAGCAATCTTGACTGCAGCTTGTGCTTCTTCCAGCCCAGCGTTTCTCATGATGTACTCTGCATATAAGTTAAATAAGCAGGGTGACAATATACAGCCTTGACGTACTTCTTTTCCTATTTGGAACCAGTCTTTTGTTCCATGTCCAGTTCTAACTGTTGCTTCCTGACCTGCATACAGGTTTCTCAAGAGGCAGGTCAGGTGGTCTGGTATTCCCATCTCTTTCAGAATTTTCAAGTTTATTGTGATCCACACAGTCAAAGGCTTTGGCATAGTCAATAAAGCAGAAATAGATGTTTTTCTGGAACTCTTTTGCTTTTTTGATGATCCATCGGATGGTGGCATTTGATTTCTGGTTCCTCTGACTTTTCTAAAACCAGCTTGAACATCAGGAAGTTCACAGTTCACGTATTGCTGAAGCCTGGCTTGGAGAATTTTGAGTGTCACTCTAGTAGCATGTGAGATGAGTCCAATTGTGCGGTAGTTTGAGCATTCTTTGGCATTGCCTTTCTTGGGGATTGGGATGAAAACGGACCTTTTCCAGTCCTGTGGCCACTGCTGAGTTTTCCAAATTTGCTGGCATATTGAGTGCAGCACTTTCACAGCATCATCTTCTAGGATTTGAAATAGCTCAACTGAATTCCATCACCTCCACTAGCTTTGTTCTTAGTCATGCTTCCTAAGGCCCACTTGACTTCACA
Organism: Litocranius walleri; assembly: GCA_006410535.1. Lineage (NCBI taxonomy): Eukaryota > Metazoa > Chordata > Mammalia > Artiodactyla > Bovidae > Litocranius > Litocranius walleri. Next base: position 2,421,900 of record SJYG01000305.1, on the reverse strand, counting down.
GTCCAGGATGTCTGGCTCGAGGTGCATGATCACACCATCGTGATTACCTGGGTCATGAAGATATTTTTGTACAGCTCTTCTGTGTATCTTCTCTTAATATCTTCTGCTTCTGTTAGGTCCATACCATTTCTGTCCTTTATTGAACCCATCTTTGCATGAAATGTTCCCTTGGTAGCTCTAATTTTCTTAAAGAGATCTCTCTATTGATTTTTCCTGTATTTCTTTGCACTGATCGCTGAGGAAGGCTTTCTCATCTCTTCTTGCTATTCTTTGGAACTCTGCATTCAGATGGGCATGTCTCTCCTCTCCTCCTTTGCTCTCCCTTCTCCTCTTTCAGAGCTATTTGTAAGGCCTCCTGAGACAGCCATTTTGCTGTTTTGCCTTTCTTTCTCTTGCGGATGGTCTTGATCCCTGCCTCCTGCACCTCAACATAATGAAGACTGAATACTACAAGCCCACAGCGAGCATCCTTCCCAGTGGTGAGAACCTGAAAGCATTTCCTCTAAGATCAAGAATAAGACAAGGACGTTTGCTCTCACCGCTATTATTCACTATCACTTTGGAAGTCCAGCCATGGCAATCAGAGAAAAAAAAGAAATAAAGGAAATCCAAATTGGAAAAGAAAACGGTCACTGTTTGCAGATGACGTGATACTTTACGTAGAAAATCCTAAAGATGCTACCAGAAAACTACCGATGCTAATCCCTGAATCTGGCAAGGCTGCAGGATAGAGAATTGATGCACAGAAATCTCTTGCTTTCCTGACACTAACGGTGAGAGACCAGAAAGAGGGACTGAGGAAACAAGTCTAGTTACCACTGCAAAACAAAACAAAACATCAACCTAGGAATAACCCTACCTAAGGAGGCGAAAGACCTGTGCGCGGGAGACTGTAAGCTACTGATGAAGATGCAAACAGGTGGCAAGAATACCATGTTGCCGGATTGGAAGACTCAGTATTGTGAAAATGACCATACTACCCTAAGCGACCTACAGATTCAGGGTAATTCCTATCAAATTACTAGTGGCATTTTTCACAGGATTAGATTTAAAAAATTTACGCTTTGTATGGAAACACAAAAGAGGCCAAATAGTCAAAGCGACCTTGAGAAAGAAACACAGAGCTGGAGGAGTCAGTCTCCCTGACTCCAGACGAGACTCCAAAGCTGCCGTCATCAACACTGGTGCTGACACAGAAACTCACACACAGGTCAATCCGACAGGACAGAAAGCCCGGAGAGAAACCCACAGAGCTCTAATCTCCTAATCTGACACAGGAGGCTAGAATGTACAGTGGACCACAGACAGCCTCTTCAGGAAGTGGTGCTGGGAAAATCGGACAGCTGCATGTAAAAGACTGAAATAAGAGCACCTCCTAACACTGCACACCAAAGGGGATTAACCACCTGGACGTGAGGCTGGACACTGTAAAACTCTTGGAGGAAAACACAGGCAGAACACTTTTCAACATAAATCACAGCAAAATCTTTCTGACCCATCTCCTAGAGTAATGAAAATAACAACAAAAATAAACAAATGGGACTTAAAAGCTTTTTCACAGCAAAGAAAGCCACAACGATGAACGATCATATGCTCCTCTGAATAGTAGAAAATATTTGCAAACGAAGCAACAGACAGGAATTAATCTCCAAAATGTGCAAACAGTTCATGAAGCTCAATATCAAAAGCAAAACCAATAACCCAGTAAAAAAATGGGTGGAAGACCTAAACTTCTCTAAAGAAGACATACAGATGGTCATATGAAAAGACGCTCAATATCCCTAATTATTCAGTTCAGTTGCTCAGTCATGTCCGACTCTTTGTGACCCCATGAATCGCAGCACGCCAGGCCTCCCTGTCCATTACGAACTCCTGGAGTTCACTCAGACTCACGTCCATCGAGTCTGTGATGCCATCCAGCCATCTCATCCTCTGTCGTCCCCTTCTCCTCCTGCCCCTAATCCCTTGCAGCATCAGAGTCTTTTCCAATGAGTCAACCCTTCGCATCAGGTGACCAAAGTACTGGCGTTTCAGCTTTAGCATCATTCCCTCCAAAGAAATCCCAGGGCTGGTCTCCTTTAGAATGGACTGGTGGGATCTCCTTGAAGTCCAAGGGACTCTCAAGAGTCTTCTCCAACACCACAGTTCAAAAGCATCAATTCTTCGGGGCTCAGCTTTCTTCACAGTCCAAGTCTCACATCCATGCATAACTACTGGAAAAACCATAGCCTTGACTAGACGGACCTTTGTTGGCAAAGTAATGTCTCTGCTTTTGAATATGTTATCTAGGTTGGTCATAAGTTTCCTTCCAAGGAGTAAGAGTCTTTTAATTTCATGGCTGCAATCACCATCTGCAGTGATTTTGGAGCCCCAAAAAGTAAAGTCTGACACTGTTTCCACTCTTTTCCCATCTATTTCCCATGAACTGATGGGTCCAGATGCCGTGATCTTCGTTTTCTGAATGTTGAGCTTTAAGCCAACTTTTTCACTCTCCTCTTTCACTTTCATCAAGAGGCCTTTTAGTTCCTCTTCACTTTCTCAAAGAAATCCCAGGGCTGGTCTCCTTTAGAATGGACTGGTGGGATCTCCTTGAAGTCCAAGGGACTCTCAAGAGTCTTCTCCAACACCACAGTTCAAAAGCATCAATTCTTCGGGGCTCAGCTTTCTTCACAGTCCAAGTCTCACATCCATGCATAACTACTGGAAAAACCATAGCCTTGACTAGACGGACCTTTGTTGGCAAAGTAATGTCTCTGCTTTTGAATATGTTATCTAGGTTGGTCATAAGTTTCCTTCCAAGGAGTAAGAGTCTTTTAATTTCATGGCTGCAATCACCATCTGCAGTGATTTTGGAGCCCCAAAAAGTAAAGTCTGACACTGTTTCCACTCTTTTCCCATCTATTTCCCATGAACTGATGGGTCCAGATGCCGTGATCTTCGTTTTCTGAATGTTGAGCTTTAAGCCAACTTTTTCACTCTCCTCTTTCACTTTCATCAAGAGGCCTTTTAGTTCCTCTTCACTTTCTGCCATTTTCTGCATATCTGAGATTATTGATATTTCTCCCGGGAATCTTGATTCCAGCTTGTGCTTCTTCCAGCCCAGCGTTTCTCATGATGTGCTCTGCATATAAGTTAAATAAGCAGGGTGACAATATACAGCCTTGACGTACTCTTTTTCCTATTTGGAACCAGTCTGTTGTTCCATGTCCAGTTCTCACTGTTGCTCCTGACCTGCATGCAGGTTTCTTAGAGAAACTACAGTGAGGTATATTATCTCAGACTGGTCAGAATGGCCATCATCCGAAAATGTACAAACAATAAATGCTGGAGAGGACTTACTGGAGAAAAAGGGCACCCTCTTTCACTGATGGTGGAAATGTAAACTGATAAAAGCACCACGGAGAACAGTGTGGAGGTTCCTGAAAAAACTAAAACCCGTCACATGAGCAGCAGTCCCACTCCTAGGCACACACCCTGAGGAAGCAAAACGGAAAAAGGCGCGTGCACCCCAGGGCTCACTGCAGCACTGTTTACAACAGCCAGGACTCGAGGCAGCCTGGATGTCCAGCAGCAGATGAACGGATAAGGGAGAAGTGGTGCGTAGACGCAGCGGAACATCACGCAGCCACAGAAGGCACACACTGGGGCATTTGTGGTCACCGTGGAGCGCTGAGGTGAGCGCCGCGTGCTGCAACAGTGCCTCGCCAGCCGCCTCACTCACGCCAGGGTGCTCTTTTTCTCCAATAAATCCTCTCCAGCACTGACTGTTATTTGTCTCACACACGTCAGTGCGTGCCTGCCAGCTCTAGTCCCTCGATTCATGGCGCCCTCTCCTTCCCCGCTGGTCCTCAAGGCCATTGTCTGCATCTGTGTCTATCCTTGCCCTGCAGATAGGTTCCTCAGCACCATTTTTCTGGGTTCCGCACACTAGCGTGTGTGGAATAGATGGCTGGGGGAAAGCACTTTCATGCTCTAGAGCAGAGCACGTTGTGACTGTGCATGAAGCCACCGTGAGAGGATGGCCATTTCCTCCTCCAGGGGATCTTCCTGACCCACGGATCAAACCCAGGTGTCTTGCATTGCCGGCAGACTAGGAAAGGAGCATGTCAAGGCTGTGTATTGTCACCCTGCTTATTTAACTTATAGGCAGAGTACATCATGTGAAATGTAAGGCTGGATAAAGCACAAGCTGGAATCAAGATTGCCGGGAGAAATATCAATAACCTCAGATATGCAGATGACACCACCCTTATGGCAGAAAGGGAAGAAGAACTAAAGAGCCTCTTGATGAAAGTGAAAGAGGAGAGTGAAAAAGTTGGCTTAAAAATCAACATTCAGAAAACGAAGATCATGGTGTCTGGTCCCATCACTTCATGGGAAATAGATGGGGAAACAGTGGAAACAGTGAGAGACTTTATCTTTGGGGTTCCAAAATCACTGCAGATGGTGGCTGCAGCCATGAAATTAAAAGATGCTTGTTCCTTGGAGGAAAAGTTATGACCAACCTAGACAGCATATTAAAAAGCAGAGACATTACTTTGCCAACAAAGGTCCATCTAGTCAAAGCTATGGTTTTTCCAGTAGTCAGGTATGGATGTGAGAGTTTGCACTATAAAGAAAGCTGAGCACTGAAGAATTGATGCTTTTGAACTGTGGTGTTGGAGAAGACTCTTGAGAGTCCCTTGGACTGCAAGGAGATCCAACCAGTCCATCCTAAAGGAAATCAGTCCTTTGTACAAACAATAAATGCTGGAGAGGACTTACTGGAGAAAAAGGGCACCCTCTTTCACTGATGGTGGAAATGTAAACTGATAAAAGCACCACGGAGAACAGTGTGGAGGTTCCTGAAAAAACTAAAACCCGTCACATGAGCAGCAGTCCCACTCCTAGGCACACACCCTGAGGAAGCAAAACGGAAAAAGGCGCGTGCACCCCAGGGCTCACTGCAGCACTGTTTACAACAGCCAGGACTCGAGGCAGCCTGGATGTCCAGCAGCAGATGAACGGATAAGGGAGAAGTGGTGCGTAGACGCAGCGGAACATCACGCAGCCACAGAAGGCACACACTGGGGCATTTGTGGTCACCGTGGAGCGCTGAGGTGAGCGCCGCGTGCTGCAACAGTGCCTCGCCAGCCGCCTCACTCACGCCAGGGTGCTCTTTTTCTCCAATAAATCCTCTCCAGCACTGACTGTTATTTGTCTCACACACGTCAGTGCGTGCCTGCCAGCTCTAGTCCCTCGATTCATGGCGCCCTCTCCTTCCCCGCTGGTCCTCAAGGCCATTGTCTGCATCTGTGTCTATCCTTGCCCTGCAGATAGGTTCCTCAGCACCATTTTTCTGGGTTCCGCACACTAGCGTGTGTGGAATAGATGGCTGGGGGAAAGCACTTTCATGCTCTAGAGCAGAGCACGTTGTGACTGTGCATGAAGCCACCGTGAGAGGATGGCCATTTCCTCCTCCAGGGGATCTTCCTGACCCACGGATCAAACCCAGGTGTCTTGCATTGCCGGCAGACTAGGAAAGGAGCATGTCAAGGCTGTGTATTGTCACCCTGCTTATTTAACTTATAGGCAGAGTACATCATGTGAAATGTAAGGCTGGATAAAGCACAAGCTGGAATCAAGATTGCCGGGAGAAATATCAATAACCTCAGATATGCAGATGACACCACCCTTATGGCAGAAAGGGAAGAAGAACTAAAGAGCCTCTTGATGAAAGTGAAAGAGGAGAGTGAAAAAGTTGGCTTAAAAATCAACATTCAGAAAACGAAGATCATGGTGTCTGGTCCCATCACTTCATGGGAAATAGATGGGGAAACAGTGGAAACAGTGAGAGACTTTATCTTTGGGGTTCCAAAATCACTGCAGATGGTGGCTGCAGCCATGAAATTAAAAGATGCTTGTTCCTTGGAGGAAAAGTTATGACCAACCTAGACAGCATATTAAAAAGCAGAGACATTACTTTGCCAACAAAGGTCCATCTAGTCAAAGCTATGGTTTTTCCAGTAGTCAGGTATGGATGTGAGAGTTTGCACTATAAAGAAAGCTGAGCACTGAAGAATTGATGCTTTTGAACTGTGGTGTTGGAGAAGACTCTTGAGAGTCCCTTGGACTGCAAGGAGATCCAACCAGTCCATCCTAAAGGAAATCAGTCCTGAATATTCATTGGGAGGAAAATGTTAAAGCTGAAACTCCAATACTTTGGCCACCTGATGTGAAGAGCTGACTCATTGGAAAAGACCCTGATGCTGGGACAGACTGAAGGCAGGAGGAGAAAGGGATGACAGAGGGTGAGATGGTTGGATGGCATCACCGACTCAATGGACACGAGTTTAAGTAAGTCCCGGGAGAGTTGGTAATGGACAGGGAGGCCTGGCGTGCTGCAGCCTATGGGGGCGCAAGGAGTCAGACACGACTGAGCTGAGTGGGAAACTGCTGTCTAACACAGGGAGGTCATCTCAGTGCTCTGTGATGACCTAGAGAGGTGATGAGGCGGTGGGAGGGAGGCTTACGAGGGAGGGGACAGGTATTCATGTAGCTGCTTCATGACGTTGTATAGCAGAAATGAACACAACATTGTAAAAGGCAATAGGGCTTCTGGTGGTCCAGTGGTTTAAGAGTATGCCTTGCAATGCAGAGGACACCAGTTCGATCCCTGGTCTGGGAAGATCCCACATGCCACAGAGCAACTAAGCCCATGTGTCATAATGATTGAGCGAGCACTCTAGAGACGTAACTAGTGAGGCCTGTGCACCCTCGAGCCACGCTCCACAGGACCCCTCAGCCGCGCTCCGCAGAAGCCACTGCAAGGAGAAGTCCACGCATCACCGCTAGAGACTAGCTCCTGCGCGCTGCAGCTAGAAAAGGCCCACGTGCAGTGATGAAGACCCAGCACAGCCAAAAGTAACTGGATAAAATTATTTTTAAAAGACAATAATGAATATATTTTATATTAAAAAAGAGATGAAAAGACAACCATCAGAATGGGAGAAAATATTTTCAAATGAAGCAACTGACACAGATTAATCTCCAGGAGTTGGTGATGGACAGGAAGGTCTGGCGGGCTGTGGTTCATGGGGTCGCGGAGAGTCAGACACCACTGAGCGACTGAACTGAACTGAATCTCCAAAATGTACAAACAGTTCATGCAGCTCAGTATCAAACAAACGAACAACAGAACCAAAAACTGGGCAGAAGAGCTGGACAGACATTTCTCTAGAGAAAACACAGAGATGGCCAACAAATGCATGAAAAGATGCTCAACAGTGCTCATTATTAGAGACGTGCAAATCAAAACTACGAGGTACCACCTCACACCAGTCAGAATGGCTGTCGTCCAAAAATTTATGAACAATAAACGCTGGAGAGGATTTACTGGAGAAAAAGGGAACCCTCTTTCACTGCTGGTGGAAATGTAAACTGATACAGCCACTATGGGGAACAGCGTGGAGGTTCCAGAAATAATTAAAAATAAAGCTACCATTGACTCAGCAATCCCACTACTGGATGGTTATACCCTGAGAAACCCGTCATTCAAAAAGACACAGTAGCCCAGTGTTCATGCAGCACTCTTTATGATAGCCAGGACGTAGGAGGAACGTAAATGTCCACCAGCAGATGAATGGATAAAGAGGATGTGGCACCTAATACAACGGGATATTACTCAGCCATAAACAGGAACGAAACTGGTTAACTTTCAGAGACATGCATGGATCCAGACACTGTCATACAGAGTGAATTAAGTGAGAAAGAAAAACAAATACATTAGTACACACACATGTATATACATACAAGACATGTAGAACAGTGGGACAGATGAACACAGATGCAAAGGAGACAGAGAGGCTCGGAGTCAGGGAGCAAGCATGGGCAGCAAGGGAGGAAGGGGGGTGCAGCAGGCAGAGGGGAGGGTCAGCACATACGCGAGACTGCACACAGCAGGTCCCCAGAAGAACGCACCACGTGGCAGAGGACTCGACCCAGTGCCCCGGGGGGCCTAGACGGGAAGGAAACCCGAGACGGGATACGCGTGTGCGTGCGGGATACGTGTACCCCAAACGGGATACGCGTGTGCGTGCGGCTGACTCACTTTGCTGTGCGGCAGAGGCCAGCATGACATTGTCAAGCGCCTGCGCTCGAGTGAAGCTTCAGAAACCCCACTGCCACTATCGCTGCCATCCCCCTACGAGGATGAGTCTCCACAAACACGGCATACGATAGTAAGTGTTTGGCTCTGTGTTGGGCAAAGGTATTTTTCCCCTCTTTGGTTTATTTCTAAAGTGGCTCTTCAACAAAACAGACTTTAAATAGGTGCAAATCCTAAGAGGCCAAATCAAGAATTAGGAAGTCCAGGATTTTGGTGTTGAAGGTCCACGTGTAACAAAACTGCAGGAGGTGGGCGGCTCAGCACGGGCCCACTGTTTTCCTAGAAGGGCTGAGTATGCAGGTTTTCAGCGTAAAGCCTCCTCCTTTTTCTATATGTTGACAAGCATGCGGAAGGCGCAAAGGCTGACTGCAGCTGAGCATGGCATTTGTGCAAGAAGCACAGGGCCTAGGGCGTGCACCAAATCTCCTGTTTTCAAGACAGAGAGACAGGTCCAGAGAGGTGCGGGCTTCTACCCCAGCCCACACAGCAGAGGGACCGTCAAGGCCAGGACTCGCGCCTCCTGGGGGAGCCCTTTCCCAACACAGGGCACCCCAGAGGCGGCAGAGTCATCCGCACGCGGGTTGGGAGGATCAAGTTCCCATGTGTTGTCCAGACATACATACGTGAGCACACGTCTGTGTGCATGCACTCACGTGTCTACTGCAGTTAAGTTTAAAACCAGCTCAAGGTTCCCCGGCGCAGGAATTGGGCCTTCCTGAGGCCTCACAGGGATGTGCTGTGCCCAGCAGAAGGCCCAGGGACCCCAGTTCTCCCAGACTCCCTGCCCCCCAACTCAAGGGACTCCCTCAGCGAGACCCAGGACAGGGGAGTCCTTTTCTCCACCTGGGTTGCAGCCGAGCCCTCCAGCTTCAGAAGAGACCGCGACATGTTCCCTGAGTCCCTAGGAGGTCGCTCATCCCCAGGTTCAAGGGAGGACAGTCTCAGGGGAATGAGAATTGACAGCTTCAAGCACCCCCCCCCCACCACCAGGAGGAGAAGGGACGAGGGCTCTGAGCGAGGCTGTCCCACTCAGCCACACACAGGGTCCCGAGCCTCCGCCAGCTCCACGGAGGCTCAAGGAAGACAGAGTGAGGTCAGGGCGCCCACGCCAGGCGCAGAGTGCCATGAACTTCCTCCAGTCGCCTTAGCAGGCGCCTCCGACACATCGCCAAGCTCCGGTCCTGCTTCCCTGGGAGCCCCTCTGTCTGCCCGCCTGCCCTCTTCACTGACCTGCCATCGTCTCTCCCCGGAGGAAGCCACAGCCTCCTCCCAGGCCTCTCTGCCTCCCCCTAGGCTCCGTCAAGCCAGCTTCCCAGCCACAGCCAGGTGACCCCATCCCCGGCATGCCGTGTTCAGCCCTGCCAGCCTCCCAGCCACAGCCAGGTGACCCCATCCCCGGCATGCCATGTTCAGCCCTGCCAGCCTCCCAGCCACAGCCAGGTGACCCCATCCCTGGCATGCCGCGTTCTGCCCTGCCAGCCTCCCAGCCACAGCCAGGTGACCCCATCCCTGGCATGTGCGTTCGGCCCTGCCAGCCTCCTAGCCACAGCCAGGTGACCCCATCCCCGGCATGCCGCGTTCTGCCCTGCCAGCCTCCAAGCCACAGCCAGGTGACCCCATCCCCGGCATGCCGCGTTCTGCCCTGCCAGCCTCCCAGCCACAGCCAGGTGACCCCATCCCTGGCATGTGCATTCGGCCCTGCCAGCCTCCTAGCCACAGCCAGGTGACTCCATCCCCGGCATGCCGTGTTCTGCCCTGCCTCTGGGCCTTTGCACATGCTTGTCCCTCTGACTTCTGCGTGGCTGGCTCTTTCAGGTTCATAGGACTCAGTTCAAATGCCCACACTTCAAGGGCACAGCGCTAAGCACCCTGGCCTCCAGCACCCGGCACGCTCCATTGTTGTCTCTTTATGGCGCGTATCCTCCCTGAAACGCTACATCTCACTTCCTGGTGTCTGTGCAGTATAGTGGTGGCTAAAAGCACGGACTCTGGAGCAGACGCCCTGTGTTCAAGCCTGCCTCTGCCTTCTGTTGCTGCGTGGTTTAGGGACTTCGCTGGTGGCTCAGACGGTAAAGCGTCTGTCTACAGTGCAGGAGACCCGGGTTCGATCCCTGGGTCGGGAAGATCCTCTGGAGAAGGAAATGGCAATCCACTCTGGTACTATTGCCTGGAAAATCCCATTGACAGAGGAGCCTGGTAGGCTACAGTCCATGGGGTCGCAAAGAGTCAGACACGACCGAGCGACTTCACTCACTCAGGGCAAGCGACGTAACCTCTCTGTGCCTGCCTGCCTCTATTTATAGAGTGGGAGCAGCGATGGAATTATCACAGTGGCTGAACGAGCTAATGCACGTATGTTGGAAAGCACAGGGCTAGTGCATTATAAGGGCTGAGGAAGGCGAGGTGTGATTAACATGCTGTTAAACTTCCTGGGGGCAGGACTTTGTCTTTATGGCCCCGGGCCTCCAGTGCCCAGCACATAGCTGAGAGTTAACATTTGTTAACTAAGAAAGAATGATGATGAAATGGACAACCTAGGAGAGAAATGGACAAATTCCTAAAAATGTACCATCATCTCCCAAGACTGAGTCAGGAAGAAACAGAAAATATAAACATACAAATTACCAGTGATGAAACTGAATCAGTAATTTTAAAACTCCCCCAAAGACAAAAGTCCAGGACTAGATGGCTCAGAGGTGAATTCTACCAAACTCTTGGAGAAGAGTGAACACCTATCCTTCTTAGTTCAGTTCAGTTCATTTCAGTTGCTCAGTCGCGTCCAACTCTTTGCCACCCCGTGAATCGCAGCACAAAAAAATCAGAGGAAGGAACACTTCCAAACTTATTCTAGGAGGCCAGCATTACCCTGACACCCAAACCAGACAAAGATCTCGCAAAAAGAAAACTACAGGCCAACATCACTGATGAACATAGACGCAAAAATCCTCAACAAAAGAGTGGTAAACAGTATCGAACAATAAAAGGTCAGACACCGTAATCAAGTAGGACCTATCCCAGGGATGCAAGGCTTTTTCAGGACCCACAACTCAATCAGTGTGACAGAGCACACCCACAAACTGAAGAATTAAAGTCACGCGATCATCTTACTAGATGGAAAAAAAGCTTGTGACAAAGTTCAACATCCACTTATAATTAAAAAAAAAACCCTTCAGAAAGTGCGTATAGAGGGAACATCCGTTCAGTCGCTCAGTCGTGTCCGACTCTGTGACCGCATGAGTCGCAGTACGCCAGGCCTCCCTGTCCATCACCATCGCCCTCAACATAATAAAGACCATATATGACAGACCCACAGCAAACAGCATTCTCGGTGTTGAAAACCCGAAGGCATCTCCTCTAAGATCAGAGACAAGACAAGCATGCCCATCCACTCTCACCACTTTTATTCAGCATAGTTCTGGAGGCCCTAGCCATGGCATTCAGAGAAAAAGAAAAGAAATTCAAGTTGGAAAAGAAGTAAAATGTTCACTGTTTGCAGATGACAGGATACTATACATAGAAAAATCCTAAAGACGCCAGCAGAAAACTACTAGAGCTGATCAAGGAATTCAGTAAAGCTGCAGGGTACAAAATTAACACACAGGAATCGGCGGCATTGCTATACACTAACAACAAGCTATAGGAGGGATTTAAGGAGACAATCCCATTCACCACCACATCAAAAAGGTTAAAGCCCCGGCAACAGACCTACCCACAGAGGCAAAAGGCCTGCACTCAGGAGACGGTGAGAGTCTGATGATAGAAACTGGAGACACACACAGGCAGAAAGACGGCACACGCTGGGCTGGAGGATTAATACTGTTAGAGTGCCACACGATATCACTCATATGTGGAATGTGATTTTTTAAGAGACACCAATGAACTTGTTTATAAAACAGAAAAAGACTTAAAGACAGAGGAGACACGCTTATGGTTACCAAAGGGAAGCGTGGTGGAGGGGGCTGAATCAGGAGCTGGGGACACACACACACCCCTACATATAAGAGAGAAAGCCAGCCAGGAAGGCGCCTCAATATTCTGTGATAACCGAGATGTGAAAAGAATCTTGCAAACAATGAGCATGTGTATTTGGAGGTGTTGCTCAGGTGCTCAGTTGAGTCCAACGCTGCGACTCCGTGGACTGCAGCCCACTGGGCTCTGTGGGGCTCTCCAGGCCAAGACTGCTGGAGTGGGCTGCCACTGTCTTCTCCAGGGGATCGTTCCCACCCAGGGGCCCAGCCTGCCCCTCCTGCAAGTCTCCTGAGTTGCAGGCAGGTTCCTGTCACTGCTCAGCCACCAGGGAAGCCCAGGTGGATGAACACGTGTAACAGAATCACCTTGCTGTGCGCTGGAAACCAACGCAGCATTGCAAATCAGCTCTCCTCCACCAAGAGTAAAGCGTCTAAAACACTCACTGACTGCTAACGTGACCACGCTGCTCAAGGCAATCTTCATACTCAAGGCAATCCCTATCAAAACCCCAAGGGCATGTCTCCCAGAATTAGGACAAATAATTTTAATATTTGTATAGAAACGCAGAAGACCCCAAGGAGCCAAAACAACCTGAGAAAGAAGAGAACTGGAGGAATCAAGCTTCTTGACTTCAGACTATACTGCAAAGCTGTAGTCATCAGCGCTGTCTGGTACCAGCACAGAAGCAGAGGCACAGATCAACACGCAGAGCCCAGAAACAGGCCCACACATTACGGCCCAGTATCCTGCAACAAAGGAGGCAAGAGCACACAGCAGAGCAAAGACAGTCTTTAATACGTGGTGCTGGGAAAGCTGGACAGGTAAGAGAACGAAATGAGGACGTCTTTTCACACCATATACAAGGATGAACTCAAAGTGGATTAAAAGACTTAAATATAGACCAGACCCCATAAAACTCCTGGAAGAAAACATACGCGGAACCCTTTTGATATAAATGGCAGCAACATTGTTTTTGGATCTGTCTCCTAAAGCAAAAACCAAACAAACAAATGAGGCCTAATCAAATGTAAAAACTTTTGTATGGCAAAGAAAACCATCAGCAACATGAAAATACAGTCTGCTCAATGGGAGAGAATATTCACAAATATGACTGATAAGGGGTTAATATCCAAAGTATATAAACAGCTTATACTGGAAACAGACAAAAAAAATTGATCTCATTAAAAAAAAACAAAAACAAAAAAAACAGGCAGAAGACCTGAATAGACATTTTTCCAAAGAAAATATACAGATGGCCATCAGGCACACGAAAAGATCATTAATCACCAGAGAAATGCAAATGAAAACCATAATGAGCTATCACCTCATATCTGTCAGAACGGCTGTCATCAAAAAGACTGCAAACAGCAAATGTTGGTGAGGATGCGGGAAAACGGGGCCCTTGTCTACTCTCGGCGGGAATGTAAATTGGTGCAGACACTGCAAAATAATACGGTGGTTTCTCAAAAAAACTAAAAACAGAACTACCATATGACCTGGCAGTTCCACTTCTGGGTACACATCTAAAAGAAAATGAAAACAGTAACTGAAAAAAGATACATGCACCCCAATGTTCATAGCAACACTATTTACAATTGCCAAGATATGGAGCAACCTAAGTGTCATATTCAAAAGCAGAGACATTACTTTGCCGACTAAGGTCCGTCTAGTCAAGGCTATGGTTTTTCCTGTGGTCATGTATGGATGTGAGAGTTGGGCTGTGAAGAAGGCTGAGCACTGAAGAACTGATGCTTTTAAACCGTGGTGTTGGAGAAGACTCTTGAGAGTCCGCTGGACTGCAAGGAGATCCAACCAGTCCATTCTGAAGGAGATCAGCCCTGGGATTTCTTTGGAAGGAATGATGCTAAAGTTGAAACTCCAGTACTTTGGCCACCTCATGAGAAGAGTTGACTCACTGGAAAAGACTCTGATGCTGGGACGGATTGGGGGCAGGAGGAGAAGGGGACGACAGAGGATGAGATGGCTGGATGGCATCATTGACTTGATGGACGCGAGTCTGAGTGAACTCCGGGAGTTGGTGATGGACAGGGAGGCCTGGCGTGCTGCGATTCATGGGGTTGCAGAGTCGGACACGACTGAGTGAACTGAACTGAAGTCTCCGTGAATAGATGAATGGATAAAGAAGACACGGTACATATTTGTGCATACACACACACACACACGAATACTACTCAGCCATAAAGAGGAATGAAAGTTTGCCATTTGGAGCCACATGGATGGACTTGCAGGGCATTACCCTAAGTGAAATGAGTCAGACAGAGACAGTGTACCATATCACTTATACCTGGAGTCCAAAAAATATAGCTAGTGAGTATAACAAAAAGGGAACAGACTCGCACATACAGAGAACAGGCGATTGGCTGCTCGTGGGAGAGGGAAGTGGGGAAGGGCAAGACGGGGGCTGTGTATGAAATAAATGGGCCACAGGGACACCAGGCGCAGCACGGGGAATATCGCCAGTGTTTTATAACAACTGTAAGCAGGGTGTAACCTGTAAAACTGTGAGCCATTATGTTGTACACGTGAAACTTACATAATATTGTCTACCAACTGTCTCAAGAAAAAAACTTTTTAATAAAAATAAAAACAGGAATAACAGAGTGAGTGAAGACAGGCATCCACCCCCAGACGTGCCAGGCCCCTACCCAGGCCGAGGCTGGGGGTCAGCGGGCTCAGGCGGGCTTCTGGGGCCCAGGCCTGGGGGACAGAGCTGGCCTCTCCTGGGGGCTGCTCAGGGGGGTGGCAGGGACAGCTGGAGCCCCTGGACGTGGTCAAAGGCCCGTCTGCTCCATTGACAACGTGACCCCTGGTTGCCGCGATGACGCTCCTGGCCCCAGAAGAATGTGCTGGAGAGAAGGGGAGAGCCTGCAGGCACCCCGGCTCAGCCTCCAGGACAGCAAGCCGCCTCTGACGCAAAGTGTCACCCACGTGCTCGTGGACAGGCACTCACAGACCTGCGGCCACACGCGGGATGAGCCAGACACCCACAGGGGCTGCACACACCGGAGGGCCTCACACCCAGGGGCAGGCCAGACTCCCACATGGCGAGGGCACACACGGCCCTGCTCAGACCAGAGCCAGACAGACCCCCATGGGAGGCCCCTTACCCCAGGGCCACCCACGAGACGCACGCCCACCTAGAGGCCAGACACGGACCAGGCATCGCCTGGGAGGCCGTTCACCTGGGGTCCCTGGAACCCGCTCTGTGCAGGTCCCCAGCCAGTGTGTGCACGGTGTGTGCATTTGTGTCTGTGTGTGTGCAAGGAGAGACCACCTCCGAGGCCCGCCCTGCCTCACCCCCACCAAGCCCCGGCTCTCAGCCCAGGACACAGGCCTCCAACCACAGCTCGCCCCTCTTACCTGGAGAGACGGGCGGATGGAACCAGACACCGGCGGGACACCCCGTTGCCTTCAGCGCCGGCAGCAGCTGGGAAGGCGCCGGGAGTGGGCAGCGCCCGGACCACCACCTCGACCCCCAGGCCTGGGGCAGCCCCACGGCCATCGCGGCCGGGTGAGGCTCAGGGGTCGGTGGGCCGGGGGGCGTCTTCCCAAAAGGAGTCCCAGACGGTGATTCTCAAAGCGAGGGCCTGGAGCCCCTCAGGGGATCCGGGGAGCACACCGTCAGAGCCACTTTCTTGACAACAGCGAGAGACTTGCATCCCCCACTCACCTTCCCGCAGGCAGGCGTTCCTCGGAGCTTTCCAGAGGCTGCGTGAGGCGTGCTCTCGCGAGAGGTTCAAAGCCGTGGCAGGCGTGAGAACCCAGCTGGCCTTGTGTTAACCTCGCGTTCAAGAAACCTGCAAAGTGAAACACAAGGCCGCTCTTTGGGCTGCTTTGCTGGTTTTAAG
The DNA here is from genome assembly GCA_006410535.1 of Litocranius walleri. Taxonomy (NCBI): domain Eukaryota; kingdom Metazoa; phylum Chordata; class Mammalia; order Artiodactyla; family Bovidae; genus Litocranius; species Litocranius walleri. The sequence goes on along the minus strand of SJYG01000305.1, from coordinate 2,405,916 downwards.
ACAGAGCTATTTTTCATTAAAAAAAGTGCATTATTTCTGTAAGCACAGTGGGTTTGTTGTCATGTAGAAACGAATGCGTAAAGACCTCTGTTTTTTCTCAGCTTTAATTTCCATTGCTGTGAATGTTGATACACACATACACAGCAGCTCTGGGCCTGCAGTGATTTTCCAGATGCTAAGAAGGCAATGGCACCCCACTCCAGTCCTCTTGCCTGGAGAATCCCAGGGACGGGGGAGCCCGGTGGGCGGCCGTCCATGGGGTCGCACAGAGTCGGACACGACTGAAGCGACCTAGCAGCAGCAGTAGCAGCAAGGGGCCCTGAGACCCCCAGTGTTTGAGACCTGCTGCCTTAGACACGTGGCTAGTGATTGATTACAGTTCCTCTGCGTGCCCAGACTCAGTGAGTGCCACACGCAGGGAGCGGGCATGGAGTTCTTCCTGCGCCGAGCCCCCAGCTGAAGGCTTTAGAAGGTCACCGCAGGGAATCTGCACACCAGCCCTATGCGGGCGGTAATGTCACGGCCGGGGAGGAAACCCAGGCTGAGCCGTGAGAAACCCAGCAGGGTTGCGGGACCAGTAAGTGGTAGTCAGGACTGAAACGCAGGCCTTCTGGCCTGAGAGACCCCAGGTCGAAACCTCACCATCTCCACCCCTCCCTGTCCCAAATAAGATACGAGGTGCCCAGGTAACTCTCAATTTCAGATAAGCAAAACATTTAGTACAAGCATGTACCCAGCATTACATGGGACATACTTATCCCAATTCATCGTTTGTCTGAAATTCAGACTTAACTGGTGTCCTACACGCTTATTTGCTGTCTGGTGACTGGCTGTGCCAGGCCTGCGCTGGGTGCTCAGGGTGCCCCCCCCCCTCCACCGGGTAGCGTGGCCTGGCTGCTTTCTGGCTGTGCACCCCGAGGGCCATCTCTCCCCATCTCTGATCTGCCTTATGGTCTCCCTCCGCAGGGCCGAGATGGAGGGGTGGTGGGAGCAGAGTTGTTAGTGATCGTGGGCGCTTTTCATTCTAGTAAACTTTCCCCTAAAATCCAGCGTCCACAGACGGCATCCACTCACCCACCCCACACATCCGCCCTGGCTCCTCCTCGGCAAAGCCGGTCAGGGCTACTTGGAGGGGTCGCCCCAGAGCTGTTGCAAAATGCACCCCCTGTCCCCATCCTGGGTGCCCTGGAAGGACTGTGTGCTCCGCAGCCTCGCCCTGACCCTCTCTGACCTCCCGTGGGGCATGGCTGGGGAGGGGCCACCTGGCAACAGGTTCTTGAAAGGCCACAGGTCCTGGAGCTTCCTCATCAGAGAGATACCCATTTTACAGACAAGGAAACTGAGGCTCAGCTCTTAGGGCCTGTGATTTAGTGCTTGATTAGGTGCCAGGCCGCTGCCTCCTGGAACGCCAGGCCCTCCCCCCAGGGGAGGGTCTTCTGCCTGGAGCGGCCTTCAGTCCGCCTGCTTCTGGCCCCTACATGCCAGCACACCTGGATGGTGGCAGAGAGGCGGCCGCTGGTGGACGTGCTGACGCATCGCTTGCCAGTGGAAGGCAGCCAGGGCTGCGCATCTGCCAGGGACTCGGCGATGCTGAATCACTAGACATACCGGGGGACTTTTCCACTCAATACATAATTACTTCCTTGAGTAAGAGCCTTCCTCCGCCAGCCTGGCCCCCTTCTCTGCTGTTTTGCTTTTTTCCCTTGACCACTGAAAGGATGATCGATTGGTGTGGTTGAGCCTCAGCTATGGGCAAAGAAGGCCCAGGGTGGCAGGAACCCAGCAAAGCGCCCTCGGGAGGGGACCCGAGGGCTCAGCAGTGTCACCAGGTCAGGCACCCGGGAGCTGTGTGACCCAGGGCAAGTTGTTTAGCCTCCCTGGGCCTCAGCTGCCTCATCGATGACAGAGTGAGGCCCTTTTCTAAGCACTGTGCACACCTCCTCTGATGTACTTCTGTCCATATGAGACAGGACTCTTATCAGCCTTGGTATGAGTACCATAGGCTCGGTGGCTTAAATAACAGAGATTTATCACCTCTCAGTTCTGGAGGCTGAAAATCCCAGATCAGGGCATCAGCAGGCAGGCTCCTTCTGTGGCCATGGCAGACTGTCTGCTCAGGCCTCTCTCCTCAGCTTGTATATGATCCTCTCCACACTGTCTGCCCTCAACGCATCTCTGTGTCCAAATTTCCTCTTTTTATAAGGACGTCAGTTATACAGCCAACAGTCCTTTGCCAACAAAGGTCCGTCTAGTCAAAGCCATGGTTTTTCCAGTAGTCATGTACAGATGTGAGAGTTGGACTGTAAAGAAGGCTGAGCACTGGAGAATGGATGCTTTTGAACTGTGGTGTTGGAGAAGACTCTTGAGAGTCCCTTGGACTGCAAGGAGATCCGACCAGTCCATCCTAAAGGAAATCAGTCCTGAATATTCATTGGAAGGACTGATGCTGAAGCTGAAGCTCCAATACTTTAGCCACCTGATGCAAAGAACTGACTCATTGGAAAAGACCCTGATGCTGGGCAAGATTGAAGGTGGGAGGAGAAGGGGACGGCAGAGGATGAGATGGTTGGATGGCATCACCGACTCAATGGACATGAGTTTGAGCAAGCTCTGAGAGATGGTGGAGCACAGAGGAGCCTGGTGTGCTGCCGTCCATGGGGTGTCAAAGAGTCAGATGCAACTGAACCACTGAACAATAGTAAAGGAGGTCAGGTGGGCAGGCAGGCGGCCACTGGCGCTGCTCACACATAAGCTGCCTCTCCACCCCTCAGGCTCGTCCAGGGCCGTGCTCCCGCCTTGTGGCTGGCCGTGTGACCCACACTGGCCAGTTTGCAGGGGAAGTCATGCATCTCGTGTCCAGGCGGCCACCCTGGGGCTGGCAGCAACCCCTGCTGCCTTCTCTCTGCCACAGCGGCTGGCAGCGTTCCTGACGCCAGCTGCCCCATCAGCCTGACTCGAGGGCATGTAGCAAAGCCAGAGCTAGCCCATCTGGGGCATGTTGAATGGGTGAAAAGGAAACTTTTGTTGCACTAAAGCCGCTGGGGATTTGGGGCTTTTGTTACTGCAGCAAAACTTGGGCTCTCCTGACTTGACGGTCCTGACGAATGGGATTCCACAGCCCTCATGCCCTGCGGAGGATCTGTAGGAATAACAATGCCAGGGGCTTATCCGCGTTGTGTGTCTAATGCCCGACCGGCTCACGGCACGGTCGCAGCCATCCGGTGACTAGGCACCGCTGCTGCCCTGCTGGTGGCACAGACGGGGGGCACGTGCCTGGGAGCCCCGGGTTGTAGGCAGCTGTGAGCTGGGCCCCCCTAGTTCCCGGTCCCTGCCTCTGAGGGTTGGAAGCTTCCAGCCGCCCCAGCCCAGCGGCCAGCTTGACCCCCTGGAAGGCTGGCAGCTCAGCGCCTGGCCTCTCTGCTCAGTTTGGGCTCAGGCTGAGCTAGGGGCCAGGTTCGAGGGTCTTTGCCCAGGCAGTCACGTGGATACGGCTCTGCTGCTCAGAAAAGGGCTGGGCCCCCGGTTGCTGTGAACCCCTCAACACGCCCCCAGGTCCGGGTGCAGGCTTGTCCATACCCCGCCTGGGGAGTCTGCTTCTCCCCTACCTCGGCTCTTCCATCCAGAGCACCCAGGACCCCTGGCCCCCAATAGGCAGCACTGCTCAGGTAGAGAAAGTCTGCGGCTCTGCTGGACTATCTGCCTAAAGGAGGGGTGGTGGTCAGAGTGAAGGCCTGGATTCAGCTTCTGCAAAACCAGTTTCCATGACCCCCACCCCTCTGAGAAGCCTTCCTCATTGGATTTTCAGTGGTGATGGGAGAGTTCTCCCATATGTCTGGAGTGGGGAGGAGGAGAAGAAAGAGTTGTGTTAGGGGTTGGCCCAGGAGACCTCACTAAGGCCGCTGAGGTGGGCGCCCCATGCCCATCTCACAGATGGGAAGCTGGAGGATGCCGAGCAAAGGGGCAGCTGGTCTGAAGTCGTATGGTTGCTGAGTGGCAGAGCCCGGCCTCATGCCGGGATCCTGTTCCCTTGCTCAGTCGTGGCCGACTCTTTGTGACCCCATGGACTGCAGCACACCAGACTTCCCTGTCCATCACCAACTCCCAGAGCTTGCTCGAACTCACGTCCATTGTGTCGGTGATGCCACCCAACCATCTCATCCTCTGCTGCCCCCTTCTCCTGATGATGGACAGAGTGCAGCCTGCACGCCCACCTCCTGCCCATTTCTCAGCCACCATCCATGCAGAAGCCGCCCCCATGATGGGAACTGGGTCAGGAGCTGAAGACACATGACAGCTGCCTCAGGGTCAGACCGTAGCTCCTGACACTCGGTTCCTTGGGCACCAGGGCTCCGACCTGCTGAGCCTCAGTCTTCTTGGCAGTACAATGGGCACAACAAGAGAGATTCTCTCTGCAGTGGAATCATGAGGTCAAGTACACGTGCCTGTGACCCACTACCCCAGAGAGCCCTGTGGGATGGGGGGCTTCACAGGGACCTGTGAGCAAGTCTGGGGACCAGACCCAGGAGCAGAATTGCTGAGTCCCGGAGGGGGCCCCACCAGCTACTGTTCCCACACAGGGCACCAAGGGGCCCTCACGCCCACATCCTCTCCAGGCATTGCCCGGCCCCACTGGCCCCGGTCTAGCGGATGCAGGCGAGACCTGGGCTTCCCTGGTCACCGGTGAGTTTCCCATCTGGGCCTTTTCCATCTCTGCTGTGAATGGCTTGCTTACACCCAGGGCTCTGTTTCCACTGTGGCTACTACCTGAGAAAACCCTCCTGAGCGCCCGGCCTGACCAACCTCCCTGCTCCAAGGCATCGTCTCCTTAGGAAGCAGGCGGGGGCCCACGTTCGTGGGCGTCTGGGCCCCGGTGGCTGGCTGCGCTTGGCTCTCCCTGCTGGGACGGGCCGCACTGCGGTCTCACCCCTGCCTGCTCCTCTGCCTCCTTCCTTCAGCCACTGTGACAGTTTGTCATCAAAATGGAATAAATTCAAACTCCTGACCATGCCCAGAGGGGCCCCAGGCTGGGCTCCTGCCGCAGCCCGTCTCTCCTGACCGGCCTGCAGCCTGCCTAAGCTGGGGCTTCCAGGCTGGTCTGACCTGCCACGCTCATCCCCACCCTGAGGACTCGGCCTGTCACTCCCTCTGGGCCGGTTCCTGCCCACAGAGGCTGCCCCCGCCTTCCGCACCATGAGGCTTCTGCAGACTCAGGAAAAGCAAGGAGCTGGCCTCGGTTGCATGAAGCAGGGGCAGCCTCTGTGAAAATAGCCTGGTGTGCTGCCGTCCATGGGGTGTCAAAGAGTCAGATGCAACTGAACCACTGAACAATAGTAAAGGAGGTCAGGTGGGCAGGCAGGCGGCCACTGGCGCTGCTCACACATAAGCTGCCTCTCCACCCCTCAGGCTCGTCCAGGGCCGTGCTCCCGCCTTGTGGCTGGCCGTGTGACCCACACTGGCCAGTTTGCAGGGGAAGTCATGCATCTCGTGTCCAGGCGGCCACCCTGGGGCTGGCAGCAACCCCTGCTGCCTTCTCTCTGCCACAGCGGCTGGCAGCGTTCCTGACGCCAGCTGCCCCATCAGCCTGACTCGAGGGCATGTAGCAAAGCCAGAGCTAGCCCATCTGGGGCATGTTGAATGGGTGAAAAGGAAACTTTTGTTGCACTAAAGCCGCTGGGGATTTGGGGCTTTTGTTACTGCAGCAAAACTTGGGCTCTCCTGACTTGACGGTCCTGACGAATGGGATTCCACAGCCCTCATGCCCTGCGGAGGATCTGTAGGAATAACAATGCCAGGGGCTTATCCGCGTTGTGTGTCTAATGCCCGACCGGCTCACGGCACGGTCGCAGCCATCCGGTGACTAGGCACCGCTGCTGCCCTGCTGGTGGCACAGACGGGGGGCACGTGCCTGGGAGCCCCGGGTTGTAGGCAGCTGTGAGCTGGGCCCCCCTAGTTCCCGGTCCCTGCCTCTGAGGGTTGGAAGCTTCCAGCCGCCCCAGCCCAGCGGCCAGCTTGACCCCCTGGAAGGCTGGCAGCTCAGCGCCTGGCCTCTCTGCTCAGTTTGGGCTCAGGCTGAGCTAGGGGCCAGGTTCGAGGGTCTTTGCCCAGGCAGTCACGTGGATACGGCTCTGCTGCTCAGAAAAGGGCTGGGCCCCCGGTTGCTGTGAACCCCTCAACACGCCCCCAGGTCCGGGTGCAGGCTTGTCCATACCCCGCCTGGGGAGTCTGCTTCTCCCCTACCTCGGCTCTTCCATCCAGAGCACCCAGGACCCCTGGCCCCCAATAGGCAGCACTGCTCAGGTAGAGAAAGTCTGCGGCTCTGCTGGACTATCTGCCTAAAGGAGGGGTGGTGGTCAGAGTGAAGGCCTGGATTCAGCTTCTGCAAAACCAGTTTCCATGACCCCCACCCCTCTGAGAAGCCTTCCTCATTGGATTTTCAGTGGTGATGGGAGAGTTCTCCCATATGTCTGGAGTGGGGAGGAGGAGAAGAAAGAGTTGTGTTAGGGGTTGGCCCAGGAGACCTCACTAAGGCCGCTGAGGTGGGCGCCCCATGCCCATCTCACAGATGGGAAGCTGGAGGATGCCGAGCAAAGGGGCAGCTGGTCTGAAGTCGTATGGTTGCTGAGTGGCAGAGCCCGGCCTCATGCCGGGATCCTGTTCCCTTGCTCAGTCGTGGCCGACTCTTTGTGACCCCATGGACTGCAGCACACCAGACTTCCCTGTCCATCACCAACTCCCAGAGCTTGCTCGAACTCACGTCCATTGTGTCGGTGATGCCACCCAACCATCTCATCCTCTGCTGCCCCCTTCTCCTGATGATGGACAGAGTGCAGCCTGCACGCCCACCTCCTGCCCATTTCTCAGCCACCATCCATGCAGAAGCCGCCCCCATGATGGGAACTGGGTCAGGAGCTGAAGACACATGACAGCTGCCTCAGGGTCAGACCGTAGCTCCTGACACTCGGTTCCTTGGGCACCAGGGCTCCGACCTGCTGAGCCTCAGTCTTCTTGGCAGTACAATGGGCACAACAAGAGAGATTCTCTCTGCAGTGGAATCATGAGGTCAAGTACACGTGCCTGTGACCCACTACCCCAGAGAGCCCTGTGGGATGGGGGGCTTCACAGGGACCTGTGAGCAAGTCTGGGGACCAGACCCAGGAGCAGAATTGCTGAGTCCCGGAGGGGGCCCCACCAGCTACTGTTCCCACACAGGGCACCAAGGGGCCCTCACGCCCACATCCTCTCCAGGCATTGCCCGGCCCCACTGGCCCCGGTCTAGCGGATGCAGGCGAGACCTGGGCTTCCCTGGTCACCGGTGAGTTTCCCATCTGGGCCTTTTCCATCTCTGCTGTGAATGGCTTGCTTACACCCAGGGCTCTGTTTCCACTGTGGCTACTACCTGAGAAAACCCTCCTGAGCGCCCGGCCTGACCAACCTCCCTGCTCCAAGGCATCGTCTCCTTAGGAAGCAGGCGGGGGCCCACGTTCGTGGGCGTCTGGGCCCCGGTGGCTGGCTGCGCTTGGCTCTCCCTGCTGGGACGGGCCGCACTGCGGTCTCACCCCTGCCTGCTCCTCTGCCTCCTTCCTTCAGCCACTGTGACAGTTTGTCATCAAAATGGAATAAATTCAAACTCCTGACCATGCCCAGAGGGGCCCCAGGCTGGGCTCCTGCCGCAGCCCGTCTCTCCTGACCGGCCTGCAGCCTGCCTAAGCTGGGGCTTCCAGGCTGGTCTGACCTGCCACGCTCATCCCCACCCTGAGGACTCGGCCTGTCACTCCCTCTGGGCCGGTTCCTGCCCACAGAGGCTGCCCCCGCCTTCCGCACCATGAGGCTTCTGCAGACTCAGGAAAAGCAAGGAGCTGGCCTCGGTTGCATGAAGCAGGGGCAGCCTCTGTGAAAAGAGAAGTGGTCTCCTTGCAGTCCCAGGGACTCTCTAGAGTCTTCTCCAGCACCAGAGTTCCAAAGCACCCATTCCTCGGCGCTCAACCTTATTCATGGTCCAACTCTCACATTCTAGCACGTGACTACTGGAAAAAACACAGCTTTGAGTGGATGGACTTTTGCCGGCAAAGGGGTGTCTCTGCTTTTCTAATACACTAGGTTGGTCATAGCTTTCCTGACTCCTAAAGGTGGGGGTTCTGGGTCAAACGGTAGTGGCTTTTACATTCTGATGGGACCACCGGAAGGGGGGTGGTGTTCCCCCAGGATGACTCTGGCTCAGCCCTGGAGAGCCCCTGAGGAAGTGAGCTGCCCTTTGTTGGAGGAATTCAAGGGATTTTTAAGCCACCCCCACCCCCTAGGTGAGACCTGCGTGAGGTCCCTTCAGAGCCACGGTGTGCAGGTGGGGAGGGGGCTGTCTGCTGAGGGAACTTGAGCTGCCTCTGCCTGGGGTTGACAGTCCTCCGTGCCCCCCACCCCCTACCCCGATGGCCCATGAAATCCACAGGAGGCCCGCACCGCCTTCTGCCTTCCGGAATCACCGCACTCTTTGTCGCCAGATGCTCTGAGGCGGGGGTGCTAATTTATGCAGACAAGTGGGAAGGGGCGGGGCTTCAAGGAGGATGCGCGGGCTGGGGAGGTGAGAGAGCCCCATGCTGGGCCCCGGCAAGGAAATGCACCCGTGTTTGTTGCTGCTCAGCAGCTCAGTCGTGTCCGACTCGGACCCCGTGGACTGCAGCACGCTGGGCTTCCCTGTCCATCACCAGCTCCTGGCGCTTGCTCAAACCTGCCCATTGCATCCGTGATGCCATCCAACCATCTCAGGCTCTGCTGCCCCCTTCTCTGTTTGCCTTCAGTCTTTTCCAGCCTCCTAGGAAGGACTGAACAGGTGGGGGACCCCAGGACGCTCAGGGGCTCCCGGCAGTGAGACGTAAGGAGCCTCACAGTAAAGGATCTCTGATTTCCCTCTAAGATCTCGTAGTGCCATTGAGAATTTCTGTCTTCGGTTTCCTGTATCCAACTCTGCTTTAAAATGCTCCATCACGTGATTCTGAGCCCCTGATTCTATGTGACAGCTTCAGAGGGGGCCACACAGAGCAGGCAGCTTTGGGCTGAGGTTCCTGGAGATCAGATCTAACCCCCAGGAGTGGTGAGAACTTGGAGTTCTACCTGGCGGCTCTGTGCCTCGGTTTCCTGGCTGGTCGATGGGGAGAGAAGGTACCAGCTCCATGTCCCAGGGAAGGTTTGAGGAACTGACTTCCATGGGCCGCGGCAAAGGGGGCTAGGCTCACACAGGGTGCTCGGCAACGCTGGTTTCGGCCGCTCCTCAATGACTCTCGACAGCCAGGGGGACAAGAGATGAGTCTCGGAGCTAAGGTCGAGGACTGAGCTCCAGGACCTGGGTCAGCCCTCCACGGCCAACAGCTGCCGGGAAGCTAAGCAAACACACAGAGGAAAGGGAGCTCCAGGGGCTGCGAGAGAGCAAACAACGGCCGCTTCCTCCAGCCTTTCCCAGGGCTGCTGCTTGGGGGTCCTCCTGGGGCGCCCAGCCTGTGTTTGGACAGCTTGAGGGGCACGGGTGCAAAGCAAGTGGAGATGCAGAGAGCCAGGCGCAGCCAGCCAGCGCGGCCCCGCCCTGCCCTGCCCACCCCCCGGGCTGGGCACCGCGGGCAGTCTTCCTGGCTACATGCTCAGCCGGGCCTGCGGGGCTCCCAGGATGGGGTGCTGGGGCCACGTATCCAATGACATCAATAATAATTATTATTATTTTCTTCTGCATTTCCTTCTCTGGGGGATGTTCCTGACCCAGGAATCGAACCTGAGTCTCCTGCATTGCAGGCAGATTCTTTACCAACTGCTACAAGGGAAACCCATAATAATAATTAGCATTGGTTAAATGCTCACCGCAGAACACCTTCCGACCTGGGCTGGGGAGGTGGGGGCTTCATCTCCCTGTGCCATATCTTTTTGCCTTTTCCTACTGTTCATGGGCTTCTCCAGTCAAGGACACTGGAGTGGGCTGTTACTCCTGCAGTGGACCATGCTGTGTCAGGACTCCTCGCCATGGCCTGTCTGTCTCGGGTGCCCCTGCACGGCATGGCTCTGAGCTTCACTGAGTCACAGCGGCCCCTTCACCACGACAAGGCTGTGATCCATGAAGGGGCTCGTTTCCCCGACTCAGTGGGCATGAATTTGAGCGAACTCCGGGAGATGGTGGAAGACAGGAGTCTGGCGTGCTGCAGCCCATGGGGTTGCAAAGAGTCGGATGTGGCTTGGAGACTGAAAGACAAGATGCTTACCAGGGGCCAGCCCCTATGCTAGTGAGGCGTGCAGAGCATTTCGTTCAATCTTCACAGTATCCCGTCACTACTGCAATTTTACGGATAAACACACTGAGGCAAGAAAGGGTACTTCTACAGCCCAGATGGTCCTGGGATACCACACCATCACAAACAACATGCTGCCTTCCCAGAGATCCTGACGATGCCAACAGGGAGCGTTTTCTGAAAAACCTGCTTGCACTGAACCCTATTAGGTGGGCATCATTGGGAGACCCATCTTCCAGCTAAAGTAGACTGAGGCACAGAGAAATGGAGCCATTTGCCCGAGATTACGCACTTAGAAAAGGGACTCACACCTGTTTCCATCCAGCGCTGAGGCCCGTGATGCTGGGCACTACGCTACTGTGCCACACTCCTCTTGCTGAGTGGCTTAAAACAGTGGAGACTGACCCGCTTCCAGGACTGGAGGCCAGAAGTCTGCAGTCACTTTCCCTGGGCTGGAGGCAGGTGCTGGCTGGCTTGGCCCCTTCTGGGGCCTCTGAGAGGAGGACCCATGCCTCTACCTTTTTCAGCTTCTGGCAGCCGCCTGCACTGCTTGGCTCCTGGCCCCTTCCTCCGTCTTCGGAGCCCCTCACTCCCTGCCTTCCTCATGAAGCCATGATGATGACATCAGGGCCATCTGTGCAACCAAGGCTCTTCCCCCATCTCAAGACCCTAGATTTATGCGCATATTCAAAGCTCTTCTGCCACTCGAGGTTAACACACTCAGGCTCCAGGTACTAGGGTACAGGTGATTTGGGGGGCCATTATCCCGCCTGCCGCAGCCATGAAAAGTCTAGGTTGTGCCTTGCTAATGAGGAGGTAGATAGTGGCTGCCCCGCATGCACGGAGCACATCTCGGGTCCACACAGAACACTGGTGGTGGGAGTTGTGGGTGCTCACCTCACACCTGAATCCCTGGCACTCACTCTCAGCCCAGCCTGCACGTTTTGAGGCCTAGAAACAGAAGCATCCCTTGCCCCAGTTCAGGGTCGGGGGGACTCCTCCACACCAGCTCCCAGCACCCGGCCTGCACCTCCTTGGGGGTCATCACCCCCAGGGCTGTGTTACCCCACACGCCTCTGCCGTGTGCTGGGAGCTTGGCCGGGGCCCTGCTCTCTCGTGCCAGCAGTGCGCATGCCACACACACACACATGGGGAAAGTGAGCAGCAAGGCTCAGAGGGCACCTCTGACCCGCCGGTTTGCAGACAGCCAGGGTGGGGCCTGGCACACGGCAGGTGCCCAGCAGTTATGTGTTAGTCCACTGTCCCCAGGCTCGACGGCCATGCCACCCAGAGGCTATTCCATGTGGAATAGCATGGCAGCCATAGCCACGCCCAGCCAGGAGCGAAGCCTGTTTTTTGGGGGAGACAGGCCACTGCGTGGGCTGAATTTCCTCAAGAGCCCCAAGTCCTGGGACTTCCCTAGTGGCTCAGTGGCCAAGATTCCATGCTCCCCACTGTGGGGAGGGGCCCGGTTCAATCCCCGCTCAGGGAACTAGATTCCGCATGCCACAACTAAGAGTTCGCATGCCGCAACTTAGAAGATAACGCAGCCAATACCCAAGACCCCACGTGCCACAACGAAGACCCGTGCAGACAAACAAATATAGAAAAAAAAAGAGCCCCGAGTCTCAGCCTGCAACCAGGCATCTTCAGGGTGCTTCCCCATGCCCCTGAAAGGTGTGGCTGGGAAGTTCTCAGGGGAGCCTGGCCTCTGGGTGTCCCCGTGGGGACCCCTCACACCTGGCTACGTTCTGCTTGAGGTCACCACTGCCGGCATGCGCTGCAGCAAACCACAGCTTGCAGCAACGGGGCCAGAGGCCGCCATCAGCTCAGACCCGCAGGTGAAGGGTCAAGAGGGCTCCGCCAGGGTCAGAGAGGCTCCCGGGTCCCCCAGGAAGGCCTGGGCCTGCCCTGCTGGACCATAAGTCCAGGCCTCCCGTGCGCCGCTGCTGAGAAAAGTCTGGAGCAAAGGAGCCCGGCATCCGGGGGGGCAGGAAAGAGACAAAATCAAGGCCACCTGAGGCGACAGCAGCCTCGCCTCCCTCGCCCAGCAGTACCCCCCACCCCCTGACCCTGCCTGCTTCCTGGACCTGCTGCCCCAGCCCGCCAGCCAGGGTCCTAGGGCCCTTGGGGGGCAACGGGCTCCGTGGGCAGAGGCGGGGCAGCCCCTCACCCGGCAGGGCCCAGTTTCGTCCAGGCCCGGGAACAAAGGGCTTTCACGGGGTGAAACCCAGGCTCAGGTGTGGGGGGGCAAGTTCACATGGAGGGGAAGAGGCAGCCGCGCGGCCTGGCTGGCACGGGGGCCAGTTCCGGCCGCTCCCTGGGCGCTGGCAGCCGCTGAAGGCCCCGTTTGTGTGCCCTGTCGGCAGAGGAGGGCTGCCTCTCCAAGGGGTGAGATCGTGTGGCCCGATAGCTCTCCGGGGCCTCTCCCTGGGCGGGGGGCCGGGCCCCCCGTGGGGACTGTCGGCCATTGTTAGCCGCCCTCGAGTGAAGGGAAACGGGACCCAGGCTGTGAGCTGATACCTGTGCGAGCCGGCCTGGGCCAGGCTCCCCACTCTGTGGCTCTGGTTACATGGCCGGGGTGGGGTGGGGTGGGGGGCGCCCGCCCTGAGAGGGGCCGTGATGCTGCTGGCCTGGCAGAAGGCCCCGCGTATCCCCAAGGTGGATGGAGTGACCCCCCACACACCCCAGAAGGAAGGGCGCATACCCTGAGGCCACAGAGCCCCCGGATCCGACACCCCTGCGTCCGCGAAGAGAGGACCCACACGCAGCCTCCGGGAGCACTTGGCCACATCCACTCACCAGCCACGTGGCAGAGGGAGTCGAGGTGGGTGACCGGAGAGGCAGATGAGGCCTGTGTGCCGGGGTCATCAGCTTCTACTCTGCAAATGCGGGGGGGTGGTGCCTGCTGCCCCCTGTGGACCACGGGCGCTCAGCCTCTCTGCCACACACATGGGCATCCGTGGCCACTCGGGAAGGGCAGGGACAGCCCAGCTGGTGAGCGTGTAGAGTCCTCATGTGTGAGGCGCTCTAGTAACTACCACTCCCGATTTACAGGCGAGGCTCAGAGAGGCTGAGTCACTGGACCAAGGTCACACAGCTGCCGCACGGCTGAGATGCAATCGCAGTCCAGACCGTCCAGCTCTAGAGTCCAAGCTGTTGACCGCAGCAGAGCCCTCTCCGCCCGCATCTTGCAGCTCCGTTAAACAAAAGCCGTCTGCCGGGCGCGGGCGATCGGCTGGCCATGCCGCCAGGATTCTCTGCCTTAACCTGTTCGGCAGGGTGTGGTGCCTGTGAGCACACCCATTTCACAGAAACCAAGGCTCAGCGATGCAGGAGGACTTGCCTGGTGTGTTGGACAGGGTCCTGGCGGGGAACGGGCAGCCCCGTTGGGGGGGTGATTCACACGATTTCAGAGGCACCGGCCAGAGAAGCCAGGAGGATATGGGGGCGAAGGCAGGGCAGCGGGGAGGGGACGGTAGAGGTCGGGAGACATTCTCTCTGAGGCCTGAGGCTCAGAAAAGCTGGAACCAGTGCCCAGAGGAGCAGCAGGTGGCCGGGCAGGAGCCACGGGCCCTGGTGGACGCAGTGCCCCCCTGCCCTGCTGCCAGCCTGCGGGAGGGGAAGGGAGCCCCGCTCACCCTCCACCCAGTGGTTGGGAGGCTGCGGGAGCCACCTCAGGCTGGCCCCCAGGGCCACCAGGCAGTCTGCAGGGGCTGACTTAGAAGCACCAGCCCAGCCGTGGGCACAGAGTGGGCGATGGCCAAGCCAGGGCTCCAAGGGGCGCCCAACCTGCCCGCACACACGTGCCCGCCCACGAACAGGCTGCCAGGAGCCGGGCCCAGTGCTCAGGCCTGGAGCCAGCTACCGAGAAGATGCAGAGCCCTGGGTGCAGGGCCCCTGTCTTGCAAGCATGTTCATCCATTTACGGAACGTGTCTTCCTGCCCCGGGGGCTGTGGGCACCGTGCTAGATGCCTGCTGGGCACACAGGGACCCAAGTAAGCCCTGGAGGCTACAGAAAGCGCTCCCTCCTCCGTCCCCATCAAGCTGCCTCACCCGGGCATCCAACTGGCATTTTCTAAGTTTTCACAAACTGAAGATGCCCTGACCACAGCAGTTTACATACATAGACGCATACATGTGTACATGTATGTATATGCCCACTATGTGAAGCATGCAGATGTGTGTGTGTGTACCCAGGCAGGTGCTGTCTGCGTGCTTACATGTAGACGCGTGTGCATGTGTGCACACAGTGGATATAGGTGTGTGTGTGTGTGTGACTAGGGCTTCCCAGATGGTTCAGGGGTCAAGAATCTGCCCACCAATGCAGAAGCTACCAGATGCGCAGGCTCGATCCCTGAGTCAGGAAGAGTCACTGGAGGAGGAAATGGCAACCCACTCGAGTATTCCGGCCTGGACAATTCCACTGAGCTACCTGGGAAGCCACACACACATACACACATCCATGGACAGAGGAGCCTGCCGGGATAGCATCCACGGCTATACGTGTGCGAGACACACAAGCCTGAATATACCAAGCTCACAGATGAAGGAGTTACAGAAGCCGCTCTGAGGCTGCACACGTGTGGGGTCAGGACATGGCAACAGGTGGGACCTGGGTGTTAGACCCACTCGCACAAAGTGATGATGCCAGAGGTTTGGGGCGATGAGGTGGGCAAGGGGCTCCAGGCTCAGGGAGGACTGTCGCAGCACTTACCATGCCCTGACACACCGGACGCGACATGGCCACTGGCCTTGCTACCGACCTGAGCACCCTGCAGCCCCCGCTCAGCCCCATCGGCTCTGAAGCCGCCCGCTCTCTGCCTTAAAGCCCCGCATCTGTGGGCTTTGCTTTAAGGACACACACCCCACCCCACACCCACCAAGATGGGGGTCTAGCAAACCACCCAACAGGGTGCCGTCAGCCAGCAACTTCCTCCTCTGAGCCTCATTCTCCCTGGTGCAGGCCGACAGTATGGACATGGTGTCACGGGGTTCCGTCCTGGTGAAACGAGCCCCACCTCCATCCACAGCGGCTGCCACGTTGCCGCTGCTCTGTGGTTGCCCCTGTTAACTTAATGCCATTTGCAGCAGAAGCACAACGCTATGCCGCCAGGATTCTCTGCCTTAACCTGTTCGGCAGGGTGTGGTGCCTGTGAGCACACCCATTTCACAGAAACCAAGGCTCAGCGATGCAGGAGGACTTGCCTGGTGTGTTGGACAGGGTCCTGGCGGGGAACGGGCAGCCCCGTTGGGGGGGTGATTCACACGATTTCAGAGGCACCGGCCAGAGAAGCCAGGAGGATATGGGGGCGAAGGCAGGGCAGCGGGGAGGGGACGGCAGAGGTCGGGAGACATTCTCTCTGAGGCCTGAGGCTCAGAAAAGCTGGAACCAGTGCCCGGAGGAGCAGCAGGTGGCCGGGCAGGAGCCACGGGCCCTGGTGGACGCAGTGCCCCCCTGCCCTGCTGCCAGCCTGCGGGAGGGGAAGGGAGCCCCGCTCACCCTCCACCCAGTGGTTGGGAGGCTGCGGGAGCCACCTCAGGCTGGCCCCCAGGGCCACCAGGCAGTCTGCAGGGGCTGACTTAGAAGCACCAGCCCAGCCGTGGGCACAGAGTGGGCGATGGCCAAGCCAGGGCTCCAAGGGGCGCCCAACCTGCCCGCACACACGTGCCCGCCCACGAACAGGCTGCCAGGAGCCGGGCCCAGTGCTCAGGCCTGGAGCCAGCTACCGAGAAGATGCAGAGCCCTGGGTGCAGGGCCCCTGTCTTGCAAGCATGTTCATCCATTTACGGAACGTGTCTTCCTGCCCCGGGGGCTGTGGGCACCGTGCTAGATGCCTGCTGGGCACACAGGGACCCAAGTAAGCCCTGGAGGCTACAGAAAGCGCTCCCTCCTCCGTCCCCATCAAGCTGCCTCACCCGGGCATCCAACTGGCATTTTCTAAGTTTTCACAAACTGAAGATGCCCTGACCACAGCAGTTTACATACATAGACGCATACATGTGTACATGTATGTATATGCCCACTATGTGAAGCATGCAGATGTGTGTGTGTGTACCCAGGCAGGTGCTGTCTGCGTGCTTACATGTAGACGCGTGTGCATGTGTGCACACAGTGGATATAGGTGTGTGTGTGTGTGTGACTAGGGCTTCCCAGATGGTTCAGGGGTCAAGAATCTGCCCACCAATGCAGAAGCTACCAGATGCGCAGGCTCGATCCCTGAGTCAGGAAGAGTCACTGGAGGAGGAAATGGCAACCCACTCGAGTATTCCGGCCTGGACAATTCCACTGAGCTACCTGGGAAGCCACACACACATACACACATCCATGGACAGAGGAGCCTGCCGGGATAGCATCCACGGCTATACGTGTGCGAGACACACAAGCCTGAATATACCAAGCTCACAGATGAAGGAGTTACAGAAGCCGCTCTGAGGCTGCACACGTGTGGGGTCAGGACATGGCAACAGGTGGGACCTGGGTGTTAGACCCACTCGCACAAAGTGATGATGCCAGAGGTTTGGGGCGATGAGGTGGGCAAGGGGCTCCAGGCTCAGGGAGGACTGTCGCAGCACTTACCATGCCCTGACACACCGGACGCGACATGGCCACTGGCCTTGCTACCGACCTGAGCACCCTGCAGCCCCCGCTCAGCCCCATCGGCTCTGAAGCCGCCCGCTCTCTGCCTTAAAGCCCCGCATCTGTGGGCTTTGCTTTAAGGACACACACCCCACCCCACACCCACCAAGATGGGGGTCTAGCAAACCACCCAACAGGGTGCCGTCAGCCAGCAACTTCCTCCTCTGAGCCTCATTCTCCCTGGTGCAGGCCGACAGTATGGACATGGTGTCACGGGGTTCCGTCCTGGTGAAACGAGCCCCACCTCCATCCACAGCGGCTGCCACGTTGCCGCTGCTCTGTGGTTGCCCCTGTTAACTTAATGCCATTTGCAGCAGAAGCACAACGCAAGCCACACAGCTGGTTTAAAATTTTCTAAAAGTGAAAAGAAACCAGTGCAAGCAAGTCTAACAATATATGTCGTTTAACCCAACATATCCCCAGTATTGTCTTAAAACACAGCACCGGCCACACGTTAAGGACTCAGTAGCCACACGTGGGCCGGTGGCTACGGCACAAAAAGGCACAGGAACGCACATGTGAACGTGAATGAATCAAGGAGGGTCTTGCTGCAGCCTGGAGCCCTCCAGAGAGTTCCGGGAGGGGGCACTGGCCCGGGAAGTGCAGGGTGAGTTGATGTGACCCTGTGAAGATGGGGTAGGCATCACCCAGGCACGCGCCCTTCCCATTCTACAGACGTAGAAACTGAGGCTCAGAGGATCTGAGAGCAAGAAGCTCTGAACCGCAGGGCTGAGGCACAGCGTGTGGAGGGGAGTGGGGAGCAGGTGTGACCCCTCATGGGAGCCCAGTGTTAGTGGGAGGGAGAGGGAAGGGGAAGGAAAGAGGAAGGAAGGGAGGGAACAGTGTTAAGGAGAACCAGAGGTGCAAGGGGAAGGGAGGGTGAGGGGTGGAGCAAGGATGTGTGGAGCCCGAAGGGGAACCATCTACAGCTTTAAAAGATCCGGCTGCATCCCGCTGCTGCTTAAGATGCTCAGCCTGCCGTCGCCCTGGTAACGGGAGAAAAATCACAGAGCAATTTGTAATCGGCGGTGGTTCCCGCTGCTCCCTGGGAACATTGTTCCCTGCTGAAGGCCCGCATCTCTGAGCAGGAGGGGCCCTGTGGACCCTGGAGTCCCGCCCCCACTCAACACCAGAGCCCACCTTGCATCCATCAGCCTGCACAGGAGGGTCCCTGAACGTGGCACTTCCCCCTCTGTGCGTCAGCCCGCCCCATCCTGCCAAGCCTGCCTGGGAGGACGTGAGCCCCCACGCCGAGCCGAGCGGGAGCCGACTCTGTGCTCTGGCTGCCGAGCCCCGCCTGGCCTTCTGGGTGCACAGCCCCACCTCCTCCCTGACCTGGGGCAGCTGGCAGAGACTCAGACAGAGCTGGGCATCTCCCCAGCCTCAACTCACTGAATGGTGTGTGCAGTCGCCTCCCAAACCTGGTTGGCTCCTCTCATCCAGCTCCAGGCACAGGACCCAGGAGGGGCTGCGCAGCCTAAGCGCAACTTCACCTCCCTTCTTCTAGGTATAGACCTTGATTAATGGGACCCAAGTTCAAGTCGGTCCAGCTATGAGCCCATCCTCCCTGCTCTCTCCATATCTGTGTCCAGGTGATCTCACTGGTGAGATCAGGCCTCCCACTGTCTGCATGTCCTGTCCTTGAAGGTCTCCCTGGGTGAGGCCAGCATGGAACCCCTCACTGTCCCCCAGTTCTTCCCACTCAGGCCAGGCCCTAGGATGCCCAGGGTCGAGGGTCAGACAAGCGTGTCCTGAAGGGTCTTCCTCACATGGTCCCCAGCTGCTCTGTGCTGGTTTAGCTGCCCAGCCATGTCCAGCTCTTGCAACTCCATGGACTGCAGCCCGTCAGGCTCCTCTGTCCGTGGGATTTTCCAGGCAAGAATACTGGAGTGGGGGTTGCCATTTCCTTCTCCAGAAACCAGCTGTAAAATTCACTCTCCACATTACAGATGAGGAAACAGACTCAGCGGGAAGCTATAGGGTTAGCATCACGGAGCTCGTAAAGGTGAAGCAATGTGCCCCGCCTCCTTTGGCAGGCAGAGCGAATCCAAGGCCAGGGAGAGGGCAGATTTGACAGCCTCGAGGCTGACCCTCCCAAGTGCTGGAACAGGTGGGCGATGGCATGTGGCTCAGGCTGCTAGGAGGGTCCCCAGGCTCCTCTGGACCAGGAGAAAGGGTCCCGGACTCCAGCGGCCACTTATTCTGTGACCCTGGACAAGTCCCTTCCCTCCTCTGGGCCTCAGTCTCCAGTTCCGCATAATGGAGCTGCTTGGGCCATCTAAGTGGAGGCGGACATGGGCTGGAGGGAGGCTCGGGGGCTGGGGGGAGGCTCAAAGGCTAGGGCATCGGGGAGAACAGAGGCAGGGAGGAGGAGGGCGGGGGCATCCCACACCTGCGTGTCCCAGCCCTCATCACCTCCTCCGGGCTTGCCCCCCAGTGTCTGGCGGCTGCTTAATGCAGCCTGCGGTCCGTTACCAGCTGTGCCCACTCCGGCCCTGGAAGGTGTCCAGTCGCAGGTGAGCCTGTGGCTCTGAGGATGGGAGCCTCCTGTGATCACGGGGGTCTGGTGGGGGCGGAGGAGAGGGGTGCTGTGTCCATACCCACCCCCTCTGCGCTCCTACCCTTGGCCTGAGAACCGCCCTTCAAAGCTTGCAAGTGTCCGCCTTCCCGCTAAGGGTGCAGAGACCCTGGACGTGCCCGCCAGAAGCTGTATGAGGAGGGCAGTGACTTCCCTACAGCTACTCAGCACACACGTACCAGAGGCTGCCCCCCACCCAGCTGCCCCTCATCCCAGCTTCCCCCACTTCCCGGGGGCAGTAATAGCACTTTCACTTTGTAAGTGAAGAGGCTTCACAGATCTTTGAACAGACTGGAGTGGGGAGGACTCTCCCAGCTAAATGTCGACAAGGGGCAGGTCAGAGAGTGGCTGTGCCCTCCCTCCGTGTCTCTGTGCGGACGGGCCTCTGTTTCCACATCTGTAAAATGGGTGCAGCGAGGGCAGGTCCAGTAAAGGGACTGCTGCCTGGCTTGGGAGATACCCATCTAGTCCACCCCGACCTGCACTACCCCGGTACCCCCACCCAGCCCCCCAGAGGGCCGGGACAGGAGCTGCGGCTGCCCGGGGTCATCCGGGAGGGTGGGCGTGCCCGCTGGCACCCTGCAGAGCTGAGCCTCCCAACACAACAGCCACCAGCCACATGTGGACTCTCAGCAGATGCAAGAGGACTGAGGCGTGTGGTGGAGGGTCCGCACTCACCAGATTTCAAAGGCCCAGTGTGCTTCATAAATACAACGTCTCATTAATAGTATTTCCAATAGAGGTTATGTGCTGAGGTGAGATTTCAAGCAAGTCCCATGAACTGTACTCCTGAAATTCATTTCACCTGTTTCCCTTTCCTTTCTTTTACTGTGACTGCGTGGAAGTCACACGCATCATGAGACGCCTGGCCTGCACCCCATTTCTGCTGGACAATGCCGCCCTCCTTGACCCCCGCAGCCTCCCGCCACGCCTCCTGGGTCCCCCAGGGCCTGGTGACTTGGCCTGCGGTGTGACCGTCTCAAGTTGGAGGCAGTGCCGGGTCCAGCCCAGGTCACTGTGGGGCTCAGAGCAGGGCCCGTGCCCGCCCTGGTGCCCAGCAGTGGCAGGGGCCTCTCCAAGGGTGGTGGTCCGGGAGCCCCTCTACCCACACCCGCGCGTC
>SJYG01000305.1:2362572-2377933 GCA_006410535.1 Litocranius walleri | reverse complement strand
GGAGTCGGGCCTCTGGGCTGCCGGTGTTACTTAGTGACCCGCAACCCTCACTCTTTGTCTAAATGATGCGCCAGTACAGAATCGCCCGCCGATGCAAGAGATGCAAGAGACCCGGGTTCGATCCCTGGGTCGGGAAGATCCCCTGGAGAAGGAAATGGCAACCCACTCCAATGTTCCTGCCTGGAGAATCCCATGGACAGAAGAACCTGACGGGCTACAATCCAAGGGGATGCAAAGAGTCAGACATGACTGAGCGCTACCCACACACACACACACACCTCATTTTATGGGGTGACCACAGCCCCTGACCCTCATGACCAGAATCTAGTGAAGACCCTCTTTCTCACCCACCTCTGCAACCCAAGACGGCAGCTTCTTGGGGGTCCACTATTTGGGGGACAGGACCTGTCGTGAGCCCCGTGACAGTGGCTTAGGCTCATCGGGGGGCTTACTGATCCCCTGGGGTAGATCTGAAACGAATGAAAAGGTGGGACTTCCCGCTTTCTGTGGAAGCTGAAGGAGATGCTCTGAAACCACGCAGAGCCTGTGCATAATAACAGCACCCACCCCCCGGGGAGGCAGCCGGCTAAGACCTTTCACTGCCTCTGCTTTCCCACTCTCCAGACTTTCTACGACCCTTCAGCGTCCTACTGGACGGTCACACTCAAACCCAGCACGTGTCAGCCTCCCGCAGCGCTGTGTCTCGCTGGCAGGACAGGGAACTCCCCAGATGAGCGGGGGTGGGGGTGTTGGTGGCTCGGGAGTCAAGGTGGCCTTGAGCTGGGAGTGGGGAAAGGGGGAGAGGGGCTGGGCACAGTGCCAGGGAGCAAGGGGGTCGGGAGGGTCAGGCTGGACAAGGCGAGGTGGGCAGGTGAGTGGGGAGGAGGGGGAGGCGCACGTAGGGTCAGGGAACCCGGGCCTTACACTAGTCCTGCAGGCCAAGGGCAGCCACGCAGGGCGTGTGAGCAGAAGGTTGAGTCTGGGAAGGACAGCGGGCATCTCCCAGGGCTCCTTTCTCCTGCTTTGCAATGATGATCCCACGCTTCTGTGTGGCGTGAAGTTCCCGAGCACGCGTGCTCTGGACGGCAGCATGACCCTGGGCTTAGAAGCAGTGGCTGCGGAGCTTGGCCGGCTCAGACTCTCGGGCTGTGCTGTGTGGCTGCGAGCGAAGTCCGCAGGCCATGACCCCACCTCCCTGGGCTTCAGGTCCTCACCCCGGGGTTGAGAATGGCCATAAAACACCAGCCTCCCTGGATGGGGTGGGCAGGCCTTCGATGAGTCAGGACACGTAGAGCATTTGAGACAGGGGGGCCGGCACACAGTGAGCCCTTGAGACACCTGGTCCCTGCCGTCACCCCCGTTGCTGGTGTCCTCCCGGATTTCAGTCCCCCTCGATGCTCACTTTTGAGGGCTCCTCGGTGGGGGTAAACACGGGCTCAGGGTCTGTCGGCAGGCAGGCAGACACCAGCAAGGCCTGTCCTACCACCCACCCTCAGGACGCGGTGTCCCCAGGCTCCCTTTCTCCATCCTCAGTGTCTGCACAAGCCGGGCCAGGGCCAGGGAGCCCCCGACTCAGCCGTGCCTCACCTCATTTATTCTCCTCTGAGACCCTCTCGGGATGCTCGAGTGGGAGGCATTCGTTCTCGCCCCCATTTTATAAACAGAGACACTGAGGCTTAGAGAGGTGAGGGAGCACACCCACCAACAGCACCCTCCTATCAGGGCCCCCACAGTGCCCGCATGCCCAGCTGGGATGCCCTTCCCGAGGCTGGGAGGACGCAGCAGGCGGGACAGAGAGTGAACAGGAATCACTTCGGTTTCCCAGAAGGCTCTGGGGTCCCAGGCTCCAGGTGGGTAGCTGGGGAGATGGGGGGCACCTCTGGCCTTTCATCTGGAGCTGGATGTCCCTCCCTGCAGGCCTCAGTGGGGGGTCCCCCCATCACCCACCTGGAGCCATCAATGAGCTGCTTCTGAGGCCCACCTGTTGCCCGGCAGGTATGCCAGGACCCAAGACAGGGAGAGGTCCTCCCCCTGCCCTGAGAAGGAAGCGTTGCCCACCTCGAGCCACACCATGCCAAACCTCTGAAGCCCCATAAAAGCTCAGAGAGCTTCCTGCTGCCAAGCCTCACCTGCCTGCCCGCCAGCCAACCCCTCCCCTCACCCAGCTGAGGGTCCGTAACCAGGGGCTGGACCCCTCTGAGCCTCTGCTCCCAGCTCAGGACAGGGGAACATGCCAGGCATCTCAGGGAGTCCACTCCGGCCGCCCAAGGGTCCACCGCGCTGCCTGCCTGTGGCCCTGCAGGGCCTTTCCAACCGAAGCTGGCATCCTGGCAGCCGCCAGCTGGCTCTGCAGCTCTGAGTTGGAGTCTGCCCCGTAGCGGGCCAGCGGGTGGGTGGTCCCTGGGGAAGCAAGCCCAGATCCCTACCCAGCCTCTCCCTGGGGGCAGTGGGGACCCCGTGTGCCCTATCCTGACAGTCAGCAGAGGCGGGCGCTCTGCGCTCTTAGGATCTGTCGTGCCCTGGTTCCGAAGGACCCAGAAGCACCTCCTGCGCTGTGCTGATATGCAGAGGCCCCACCAGGTCACTGGGCTGGGAGTCCTACCTCCTCTCTGAAGCCCAGCATCCCTGGGGCAACCGGGAACCGGTTCTCAGTGGCCGGGGCCCCACCCAGAGGGAACCTGAACTCACCTCCCTCGCTCTGTGCACCCAAGCGCCTGGCTTTCAGAAGTTGGATTTTCTAGAAAAACAAGTATGTAGTGGAATGGGAACACAGCCTGCCCCAGCAGAGGGGAGAGGCAAGCCTCAGGTAATAACTGTTCCGATAAGTGCCTACATGCGCATTATTTTTTTTTTTTACCCCCTTCGAAGTGGTTCGCGGAACCAACTTAATTAATTTTCCCCAAAGTGGGGAGGACCATCACCGGTCCCCCGCTCTGATGTCCGAGCACACGTGAAGGACTGGGTGTGGGGTGGGTGTTCCCAGAATCCTAGAGATGGCAGAGAGGCTAACTGAGCTGGCAGAGGCCTAAGGGAGGACGAGGGAGGGACCCGCCCCTGGGAGGCTGCCCAGCGAGACGCAGAGAAGAGCAGAGATTAGACGGAGGCGGGCAGGCTGGGAGCGGGCAGGCCTCTACCTGCCCCGAGAGCCGCAGGCCACCCCAGCCGCCTTCGTGCAGAGTCACCTCGGAACAGCCATGGTGCCACTACCCTCTGCCTTTGCTCTGCCAGCTGAGAACACTCTCTCGCTCACTCTCTCGCCAACAAATACCATTAGCTTCTCGACGGAGGCCTCCAGTCCTTGAATTAGGAACAGAGACCACAGGTATGAAGGAAACGGAGTCCGTGGACTTATGGAAGGCTCAGTCCACGGCAGGAGAGACTATCCACCA
This sequence comes from Litocranius walleri, assembly GCA_006410535.1. Lineage (NCBI taxonomy): Eukaryota > Metazoa > Chordata > Mammalia > Artiodactyla > Bovidae > Litocranius > Litocranius walleri. The sequence goes on along the minus strand of SJYG01000305.1, from coordinate 2,374,544 downwards.
AGGGAAGGGACTGACGGGGTGGAGGAAGCACAGAAGGGACACTGGAGCAGCGGCTTGGAGAAGTTTCACACCACAGGCAACATTTCATCTCAAACTGGGTTTTGAAGGGTGAGTAGGAGTTTGCCAGAAAGGGCATTCAGGCAGCAAGGACAGCAAGTACGAAAGCATGGAGCTAGACGGGGCCTGGGGTGTCTGGGGAACCGTGAATAACCCCAAACGACTAGCGCAGAGGGCGATTCCTGAGGGCGGACTTGGTTGTCAACAGTAGGACTGGACTCATCAGACCTCAAGAAAGGCTTCCTGGCCTTTGCCCCATCCCTCCGGGGTGTGCAGAGGTGTGTTAGTGTGGGTCAGCTGCTGGGGAAACAGAAGGCGCTGTTGAGGTCAGAAGCTGCCAGCCTGGGGCCCCAGCCACTCAGCCTGTCCCACTTGCCTGCGGCCCGAGGGAAGTCATAAACACAGAGATAAAAAAAGTGTTGCCTGAGACATCAGTTTTGACCACACAAGAAATCCCAAAGTCAGGATCCTGCTCTTGTCCAGGGCTCAGTGATGCCGCTGAAGTAGCAAGGTTTTCTATGTTGCCGCTCTGCGATTCTTTGCTTGCCGTGCCATCTCCCCTCTTGGCCACAAGACGGCTGCCACAGCCCTCAGGTCACATCCCCTCATGATAGCCGCTCACTCAAAAATGAAGGGAGGCTACGGCTAAAAGGCTTGCTCTACGCACATCTCTCTAGGAAAATTGTTCCCAGAAGTCCCTGACAGAATTTCCTGTAAATAGTATCAGCCAAAATGAACTTGCGCCCACCTCTCTCTGAGCCTCTGCTCCCAGCTCAGGACAGGGGAACATGCCAGGCATCTCAGGGAGTCCACTCCGGCCGCCCAAGGGTCCACCGCGCTGCCTGCCTGTGGCCCTGCAGGGCCTTTCCAACCGAAGCTGGCATCCTGGCAGCCGCCAGCTGGCTCTGCAGCTCTGAGTTGGAGTCTGCCCCGTAGCGGGCCAGCGGGTGGGTGGTCCCTGGGGAAGCAAGCCCAGATCCCTACCCAGCCTCTCCCTGGGGGCAGTGGGGACCCCGTGTGCCCTATCCTGACAGTCAGCAGAGGCGGGCGCTCTGCGCTCTTAGGATCTGTCGTGCCCTGGTTCCGAAGGACCCAGAAGCACCTCCTGCGCTGTGCTGATATGCAGAGGCCCCACCAGGTCACTGGGCTGGGAGTCCTACCTCCTCTCTGAAGCCCAGCATCCCTGGGGCAACCGGGAACCGGTTCTCAGTGGCCGGGGCCCCACCCAGAGGGAACCTGAACTCACCTCCCTCGCTCTGTGCACCCAAGCGCCTGGCTTTCAGAAGTTGGATTTTCTAGAAAAACAAGTATGTAGTGGAATGGGGACACAGCCTGCCCCAGCAGAGGGGAGAGGCAAGCCTCAGGTAATAACTGTTCCGATAAGTGCCTACATGCGCATTATTTTTTTTTTTTACCCCCTTCGAAGTGGTTCGCGGAACCAACTTAATTAATTTTCCCCAAAGTGGGGAGGACCATCACCGGTCCCCCGCTCTGATGTCCGAGCACACGTGAAGGACTGGGTGTGGGGTGGGTGTTCCCAGAATCCTAGAGATGGCAGAGAGGCTAACTGAGCTGGCAGAGGCCTAAGGGAGGACGAGGGAGGGACCCGCCCCTGGGAGGCTGCCCAGCGAGACGCAGAGAAGAGCAGAGATTAGACGGAGGCGGGCAGGCTGGGAGCGGGCAGGCCTCTACCTGCCCCGAGAGCCGCAGGCCACCCCAGCCGCCTTCGTGCAGAGTCACCTCGGAACAGCCATGGTGCCACTACCCTCTGCCTTTGCTCTGCCAGCTGAGAACACTCTCTCGCTCACTCTCTCGCCAACAAATACCATTAGCTTCTCGACGGAGGCCTCCAGTCCTTGAATTAGGAACAGAGACCACAGGTATGAAGGAAACGGAGTCCGTGGACTTATGGAAGGCTCAGTCCACGGCAGGAGAGACTATCCACCAAGGGAAGGGACTGACGGGGTGGAGGAAGCACAGAAGGGACACTGGAGCAGCGGCTTGGAGAAGTTTCACACCACAGGCAACATTTCATCTCAAACTGGGTTTTGAAGGGTGAGTAGGAGTTTGCCAGAAAGGGCATTCAGGCAGCAAGGACAGCAAGTACGAAAGCATGGAGCTAGACGGGGCCTGGGGTGTCTGGGGAACCGTGAATAACCCCAAACGACTAGCGCAGAGGGCGATTCCTGAGGGCGGACTTGGTTGTCAACAGTAGGACTGGACTCATCAGACCTCAAGAAAGGCTTCCTGGCCTTTGCCCCATCCCTCCGGGGTGTGCAGAGGTGTGTTAGTGTGGGTCAGCTGCTGGGGAAACAGAAGGCGCTGTTGAGGTCAGAAGCTGCCAGCCTGGGGCCCCAGCCACTCAGCCTGTCCCACTTGCCTGCGGCCCGAGGGAAGTCATAAACACAGAGATAAAAAAAGTGTTGCCTGAGACATCAGTTTTGACCACACAAGAAATCCCAAAGTCAGGATCCTGCTCTTGTCCAGGGCTCAGTGATGCCGCTGAAGTAGCAAGGTTTTCTATGTTGCCGCTCTGCGATTCTTTGCTTGCCGTGCCATCTCCCCTCTTGGCCACAAGACGGCTGCCACAGCCCTCAGGTCACATCCCCTCATGATAGCCGCTCACTCAAAAATGAAGGGAGGCTACGGCTAAAAGGCTTGCTCTACGCACATCTCTCTAGGAAAATTGTTCCCAGAAGTCCCTGACAGAATTTCCTGTAAATAGTATCAGCCAAAATGAACTTGCGCCCACCTCCAAACGAATCTCTGGCTAAGGAAAGTGGGACAGTGAAGATCAACCAAGTCCGATCAGAATTCATCCTTAGCTGCTGCTGCTAAGTCGCTTCAGTCGTGTCCGACTCTGTGTGACCCCACAGACGGCAGCCCACCAGGCTCCCCCGTCCCGGGGATTCTCCAGGCAGGAACACTGGAGTGGGTTGCCATTTCCTTCTCCAGTGCATGAAAGTGAAAAGTGAAAGCGAAGCTGCTCAGTCGTGTCCGACTCTTAGCGACCCCAGGGACTGCAGCCCACCAGGCTCCTCTGCCCATGGGATTCTCCAGGCAAGAATCCTGGAGCGGGCTGCTGTTTCCTACTCCAGGGGATCTTCCCAACCCAGGGATGGAGCCTGCGTCTCCTGCCTCTCCTGCGTTGGCAGGCAGATTCTTTACCACTGAGCCCCCGGCAAGCCCGACCTGCTGTCAATTCTCTCATCTTACCATTTCTGTCTTTTCTTTATTGTCTGTTTCCTCATCAAATTTTCAACCCCATGAGGCCAGGAACCGCTCTGTTTGGTTTTACTAATCGCCTGGCCTCCGGACCAGGCCTGGGCTTCCCTGGTGGCTCAGACGGTAAAGAATGTGCCTGCCATGCAGGAGAGGCAAGAGACGTGGGTTCGATCCCTTGGTTGGGATGATCCCCTGGAGGGAGATATGGCAACCCATGCCAGTATCCTTGCCTGGGAACTCCACGGACAGAACAGCCTGGTGGGCTACAGTCCATGGGATCGCAAAGAATGGGACACGACAGCACTCTCAGAGCAGGACTTGGTACACAGCACACACTCGGTACATGCTGAGTGAAGAAATGCATAAACCAGACGGTATGAGCAAGAACAGAGGCCATTCCAGCTCGTCAAGACCTGAATGTCCTGTGTGAGCCGCAAGACACGGAGGGTTTGAGCAGGGCTGGACAAGGTTAACGGTAAATCTGGGGAAGATTTCTCTTGGCCGAAGGATCAGAGGAGCGTGCTGGAGGCCGGGAGACCCGGGAGCGGAGATGCTGTGTGCAAGGCAGCGCACAGAGGACGTGAACTCTGCCCTGCCCAACAGAGTGGCTATCTGACCACCTCCCATGTCCCAGCCCCTAGATGCGGACCCCACCCACTCTACTCACAAAGCTCTTGTCCTCAGAGCTCCTGTCCAAAGTCTCCCTGCCTGCTGAGCTCTGCTCAGATACCCCCTCCTCCAGGAAGCCCTCCCTGCTGCACCTTAGATCTGCAACCCAGTCTGTGCTCCTTTCACACCCTCCCCGGGTGTTTCCATGCCCACAGCAAGCCAGTGTCCTAGCAACAAGTGCATGGAGAAATCAGAGGCCTAGAGAGGGTCAGGCTTCTGGAGGGCAGAGGCTTTAGGAACATGAGGCATCACAGATGGAATGCAAGGCCAGCCTATGGAAGCTTCTGGAAGCACACAGGGCTAGGCAGGCCGGCAGCCCAGCTTCTTCGAGTGGGAAGAAGAGTGAGGGCTGCGAGGTCTGGCTGAGGACGGCAGGGGAGGAAGGAAGAGCGGCCTGCCACGCATGAATGCACCAGCTTACCTCACAGCAAAAAGCCCCATTTAATTGAGGACAAAACTGAGGTTCATGGAACCCTTTATCCAAGGCTGCAAAGCCAAGCCCGGCCCTGCAGCTGCCAGACTCCTTTCTGGTTTCTCAAAGGGAGTTTTATCCCCCAGGGGCATGTGGACTTTTACGGGGTGTTTATGTTCATTCCGGTAGCTGGGAGGGCGGGGTACTCCCACTCAGCAGACAGGATCCCAGAAGCTGGACATCTCAACATGCAGGGCCATCCTGCCAGGCAGGCCTGTCGGCACCTCGTTTGTGATCTCCAGAGTCTAGAATCTCACTCTATTTTGCATTTAAACACACAGCGGGTTTACTATGTTTTGCAAGGTTTTTTATATTTTTTTAAATACACATGAACTTGCCAGGGGTGGAAACACTGTGTAAATCAAGGAAGGCAGTGCTTTCTGTCTGCCCGCACTTTGCCAAGAGTTGTTCACCGTTTCATAACACCACCTGCAGCCCCAGTTACCGTAAACCACACCTGGCTGAGTCTGCACCTGCAGCTGTGGCATACACAGTACATGCTACCCATGTGCATAAAGGTATGCTTTAGCCCTGACATTTTCCAGTTACAAAGAGTCCTATTTCTCTCAGACCTAAACGCATTCATTGTAACATCAAGGACTTTTGTGGCATCCCAGTGGTTAAGAGTCTGTGCTCCCACTGCAGGGGACACAGGTTCAGTCCTTGGTCTGGGAACTAAGATCCCACATGCCATACATTAAAAAAAATTTTTTTTAAACAAGGGAACTTCCCTAGTGGCCCGGTGGTGAAGAATCTGCTTGCCAGTACAGGCGGCACATGTTCGATCCTTGGCCTGGGAACCGGGCCCCACACGCCGCGAGGCATCTAAGCCCGTGGGCCACAGGTTACTGAGCCTGCCCCCTACAGCCTGTGTTCTGCAACAAGAGAAGCCACAGCGATGAGAAGCGTGCACGCTGCAACCAAGAGGAGCCCTGGCTGGGCACAACCAGAGAACACCCGCGTGCAGCAACAAAGCCCCGACGCAACCAAAATAACGACCATGATAATAAATAGGTACAATTGCCTGAGAACTTGACCCTCTCTCCTGGTGCTTACAGCCCTGCCTGAGCATTCGTGTCAGGACACACATGTCATTCTGTGACAAGCAATTCCCCTTTCATATTACAACTTGGGCATTATATTGATTTGCTTAGATTATGGGTTGCAAGTAGGTAATGCTCTCTATGAATCTGATTTCAGAAGAGAAGAGGAACCGTGGCAGCACACTCGTGAGTGGGGTGGGGGAAGGCCGTGGGTCTCAGCTCCAAGCCACGGGGCCTCGGCCCAGAGGAAGGCTCGGTACAGACCTCAGGCAGAGCCTTGCAGGGTGTCTCCTCGACAGACCCTGCTAGGGTCTCCTCTGGGTCAGACCTTCTGAGAGCGAGGGCAGGAGGACGCAGGCGGTTCCTGTCTAGGGAACAGGTGTGAAAGGGGCTTGGGGCTTGTGGAGGTTGGGTGGTGAGCTCCCGAAACACACCACAGCACGGCCAGGACCACTAGCATTTTCAAGGCCTCCTGATCCTTAAGGAGGAGAGCAGGCCGTGTCTGCGGTGAGAAGTACTGGATAGAGAAACGGAAGGCGAGGTCACGGGTTTCCGGAGCGTGATGTCCAGAAGTGACTGGACAAGGAGAAGCACAGGAAGGGGCTGCCTGAAGTGAGCCAAGTCGGTCATTAATAAAAGCAGATACAAGGGGGAGAGGAGGCGGAACTCCTCCCAGCAAAAGGGTGAAGGAGACACCGGCTCTGACGCTGCTCGGCCACCGGGGGGCAGTGTTGGAAGGAGGCAGCTTGGCTGCGGCCCAGGCTGGGTGCAGGGTGGCTGAGCGGCAGGCAGCCCGGAGGTTTTCAGAAGCCGGGTGCGGAGAGAGGCATTCACAAGCCCGGCAGAGGCCAGGGTATCCTGTGATTTCAGCCCTGGCTGCGCTGTCTGTCATATCTGCAGGGTCAATTCTTTTTAAACGCAGAAGTAGAAATGTATGTCCATTTGCGTGTCACACAGGCTTGGCGTAACGGTGGTTTGGGGTCCTTTCAGGCGCCGATCCCAAGCTGTCTTAAGCACAAACGGGACTTTTCTCCTCACTAACTGAAAAGGCAAGAGTGGACCGGCTCTCAGGTGAAGCTTACTACAGCGGTCAGCTGCCAGGTTCTCTCGCCTCCTCCACGGGGTCGCCCGTGCGCAGGCTGTTTGCCCAGGCAGGTCACCTGTTAGCGGGGTGCAGAGCGGGGCGCAGAGCGGGGCGCAGAGCGGGGCGCAGAGCGGGGCGCAGAGGCGCCAGCCCCCTCCTCCAGCTTTAGGGCCTTGAGGCCAAGAGAAGGCAGAGAGGAGCCTGCTTATTCCTGATTGGCCAGGACTCGGTCATGTGATAGCGCGGGATCCAATCGCTGCGGCTGGGGCAGTGAGTCCGGACTGACGCTCGCCGTGGTCGGGCCGGGGCGGACGGCGCAGGGCGGGGGGCCGCCGCAGAGGCGTGAGCTCACGGGGACGGGCGCTCGGCGGAGAGGCTAAGCGGTGCCGCGGGGCGGTGTGCCGGACGCAAGCGCAGTGAGCCCACGCCAGGCAGGAGGCGCGGAGGGCCGGCCGCACGTGCACGGCGCCCAGCGCCCTTAGTCACGAGGCGAAGCAAGCCAAAGCCGCAGCAGGGCTGCGCTGCACGCCCAGTTCATAAAAGACACAATAAGGAGTGCCGGCGAGGGTGTGCAGAAGCTGAAGACGCGAGCCACTGCCAGTGGGAAGGCACGACGGCGCCGCTGCTGTGCTGGACGGTTGGCAGGGGCCGCGCAGAATTAGACCGAAGTCATCGTATGTCCCAGCATGTCCCGCGTATACCCAGCATGTCCCATACTCCTGGGTATATGTGGCACGCACATGAGTCACACAAAAGCTTGCACATGGGTATGCGCAACAGCACTATTCACGGTGGTCAGATGGTGGAGACAACCCAAAGACCCAGAGTGACGAATGGATAGGCAAGATGCTGTGGGCCCCTACAACGGAGTCTTATTCAGCCGTAACGGGAACGAAGTCCTGGCACCCGGTTCAACGGGAATGAACTTCAGGCTCCGTGAAAGAGGCCAGACGCTAAGGCCACATACCGCGTGATTCCTTTTGGATCAAAGATCCAGGACAGGCAACTCCATAGGCTCAGAAAGTGGATTTGTGGCTTCCTGGGGGGAGGGGCAATGAGAAGCGACCGCTGAAGGGCTCGGGGTTTACCTGGAGGTTGAGTACATTCTGGAAATAGATAGAGGAGATGAGAGAATAACCCTGTGGATAGACTAAAAACAAAAAAAAAGCCCCGGAACTGATCACTTTAGGATGATGGATTTTATTGTCTGTGAACTATTTATCGATTTAAATAAGGAACGGATAGCACGCACACCCATTACGTGGAAACCAAGAAGGGCCAGGAAACACCTGAGGAAGAGGGCTGAGGCCTGCCCTATCAGGCACCCAGACGTGGTAAGAACCGCAGCGGTCAAGACCGGGATGCCTGGGCTTTCACTGACATCTGGTGCCAGCAATACCACACTAGTGAAGAGCCTCCGTGAAAACTCCGCTGGTGACATTCCACGGACGTCTGTGCCCCTCTCATTCCAGTGACCCACAGGTGATAAATGATGCCATCAGCGGCGCGCCCAGCAGCAAAGGGAAACCAGACCGGAGCTGCAAAGAGCTGCTTCTCCAAGTGGGCTCTGCGGCCTCCCGCGCCGATCATCTCCGGGGCTGTGAAGCTGATGACGGTGGATGCTCCCCTGCTCGAGTTCATCCTTCCCAGTCCAGGCTTCCAGCTCCTCCGAAGATCATTCAGGAAGAGAGTAACCCTCCTATACTTCCTCAAGATGCAAAGAATTAGGACGCGTATTTTCTCCAGTGTGCTGAAGGACTAAAGGATTTAGAACCCTTTTAAAAAACTGAAAAGACAGAATGATCCACAATGTTGACAGCCGACAGACATTTTGCTAAAGGGATGGACAAGGCTTGGTAAAATTGTGGCCGCCTAAAGAGCACCAGTGTTGCCCTTCTAAGAAATGGGCTTCCTTGTTGGCTCAGATGGTAAAGAATTGGACTGCAATGAAGTTCAATCCCTGGGTCGGGAAGATTCCATGGAGAAGGGAATGGCAACCCATGCCAGTATTCTTGCCTGGAGAAGCCCATGGACAGAGGAGCCTGGTGGGCTACAGTCCATGAGATGGCAAAGACGTGGAAATCAGCTTTTAAAATTTGTGTTTCCCACATCCCCAATTCCCTTGGTCAAAATTTTGATAAGCTTGATGATGTCGCAGGAATTTGGTGGGTTTTTTTTTTATAAGTCTTTAAGGCCAGAATTTATTTCTATTTTTAAATGTTCAAGACACTTTAAAAGGGCCCAAAGATGTTCGGGTTTAATAAAAGGTCATACTGAGGTGGTATCTGTTGGTTCCTCCATTGCTAAAGGCTCAGTTTAATCCTGGCTAATCACACACCCTGATAATTCTTCCAGTCGGTGGTGGGGATCTGTTTTGACTCCCAGGTAGAAAGTATTTACCGATGGTCAGGTGCTTGCCACTTTTTACGTCATCGTCCTTGTCAGTACTTTGAAGACGCCCAAGAGGGACCTGTAGGAAGGGCACAACAAGAAACTTTAATCCGGGAGGCGACTAGTCGACCCCATCGACTCTAGTGTGACTTAGAGTAGACCATAATTTACATCGAGAAAGAGATGTCTTTGGTCGTTTGTGGGAAGTTCTATTTTACGGGTGTCTTTACAGAACGTAGTAGATTAAGGTCCGTAAGTGGTCCCCTTTTCGAGTCTACGGTTTAGGGACCAGAATCCGATCCGATAGTTCCGTAAAAAAAGAGACTCACGAACTAAAACATTTATGTCAGTAGTCTTGTTCTAAAGTTCCCGATTCATAAGCTAAATGTTAACATAAGGTTAACATAAGCGAAAACTTTCGTGTTCTTTTTAAAGTTTACTTGAGAGCCCTATTAATGTTTCCATTACTGACGAAACGTACTTTGTAAATTTGCAAGTCTACCTCTTTGAAGTGTCGGGGGAACTCGGACGAATCGTGCAAGATTACTGTGACTGACTATACACGGTCAAAGATTCACGTAAGAATAAAACTGTACTTGTTGACGGTAGTGTCACGGGTGTCATTCTACGGGAAAGTAGATTGATTTGTAATAAATATTGTACGGTCCCTCCTGACATTTTTCGAAATGTTCTGGTCTAAGGAGTCGACTCTCTGATCGGTTAGTTTTTGGGCTTGTAGATTCTGAAGGATGATATGCACAGTTGACTACTGACGCCTACAGTTTTCCATGGATTCAGGAAACCCGTAGACTTCGTACTGACTTCGACTCATAGGGTTTATGTAGAAGATTGTGCGTGTTCCACATCATTTTTCTCTTTCCGACCTATTTTCGTCAGAATTTACAGGCGTGAGAACAGACTATAGAAGAGGCGGATCGGAGGTTTATAATAGCAATGACGTTTGCCACAGTAACGATGGGAAGGAAGTCAGTTAATCAAAAGTAATTTATGAGTCGTCTCCCGAAGATGTGACGAAAAATTGTTGTGACTCACTTGGTGTCTCACAACGACCGATGTTGCGTGCCCTGTAGTCTAGAGTCGAGGGGTCGGTTCCTGCCTCGGGAGTGGGCCGTGTCCTTAGCACCGTGAAAGTAGGACCCTGACGTCCCTTCGGGGTCGTACCGACAGAGAATTTGACTGATTTCCTTTTCTAAAATTACACTTATAAAATTTTACGACAAACGTAACCTTTTCTCAGACACAAAATTCTTAGACGACATTTTCTCTGTGTCTTCATTTCTTGTCTGAAAAGCCTGAGAGACCCTCTTCCGCTCCCACGCTACTAAACTTTGTACATATAATGGTGTGCACTTTATCTACGAGTCGTGTTTAATCCACGTACTTCGTCCCGTGAGTTTCGACCACGAGACCCTATTGGGTCCCCCTACCCTACCCCTCCCACCACCCTCCCCCCAAACCCTCACCCCCTGTGCACTCGGGCACCGACTAAGTACAGCTACATACCGTTTGGGGGCTGTTATAACATTTCTTTAATCGGAGGCTTTAAAATAAATTAATTAAAAACCACCAACAACAAAGAATCTGCTATATTAGTTTTTCAGCTTCAGCTGTTAGGGACATAGCCATATCCTTACTGAAAAAGAAGATGAAATGGTTAGCGGGGAACGGCACCCACACACAGCGTGTTACACTCTTAGAGGGGACTGAAGACAGAGGAGGGGTCAGTTCTGCTGCGTTAATAACAGCAATTAATTTATCACAGCAGTTATACATAACTATTTTGGTGGCACTAGTGGTAAAGAACCCGCTTGCCAATGCAGGAGATGTAAGGGACACGTCTGTCCACATGTGGGCTGAAGCCAGGAACCGAGGCTGCCGGTTTGGGCAGAGGGTAAATGAGTTATGACCCTAACAGCAACATCCTTGGCCAAAGACCACTCCCCGAGCCCAGCACGTCTCCCTCCAGCCCAGTACATTCTCCCACTGCTATCCACCCACTGTACCAATGGGAGCCGGACCCAGCCACACACGAGTTACAAATGGGGTTGGGTCTTCCCTGGTCTGCACTCTCTCCCCTCCCACACTGGCTGCAAAGAGGGCTTTCAACTCCAGCTCGTGCCAGTGTAGACCGAGAGCAGAGGTGACGTGCTGACAAGCTTCTCTCCAGGGACCCAGTCTGTGACTTCCTCGCCCTGGCCACCTTTTCAGTCTTATTTTCAGGAAGAATTATTTTCCCAAGAGTAACAGTGGGCCAGGCCCTGTTCTAAGCACTTTATACAGACGGGTCTCATTCAGTCCTTACCACAGCCCTGCAAAGCCAAGACGACTTCTGTCTCCATTTTATAGATAGGAAAAGTACGGCTCAGAGAGGTTAAGCAACTTGCCCAAGGACACACAGCTAGTAAGTGGAGAAGGCAACCAGTCTGACCCCAGAGCCTCGACTCTTGAAGGCTGTGGTTCATGGGCATTCACTCGTTCCCTTGTACGTGGCATCACACATTTGTGGCATATCCTGTTCCAAAACGGGATGTTCAGACCCCAGCGGCCGTGTGAGATCCACTGTGGAAAGAAGCTTCACGTGGGGCAGAGGACATACAAGCCCAGTCAGCTGTGAGCCCCTTACTGGGCAGCTGCTGTCTCCGGCACTGTGTCAGCCGCTTGGACCGCAGCAGTGAGACGGGCAGACAAAAGCCCTGGCCGGCCGGAGCTGAGAGGCGTGTGGGGGAAACGGAGAGCAAGGAGAGATGGAAAGAGCAAAAGGGTGCGAAGCAGGAGCTGCGGGGGCCGGGAGCAGGTGGTCCCGGGACAGGAGCATCCAAGCCAGGGCCTGCAGGAGCCGGGGGGGCGTCTCTGGAGGCAGGCATTCTGGGCAGAGGCGATGGCAGGTGCAAAGGCCCTGAGGCATGAGCCCAGGGGTCCGGCCGGCCGGGGCTGGGCCGGATGAGGCCAGCCTGCAGACCACCCAGAGACTCTGCAGCTGCCTCCAGGGAGGACGGGAGCCAGGCTGTCT
>SJYG01000305.1:2351979-2362209 GCA_006410535.1 Litocranius walleri | reverse complement strand
AGGACGCAGGCGGCGGTGTGGGGCTCCTCGCTTCGGCTCGCCCCCTCCCCACCACCTTCCTGCACCCCAGCCCAGGCAAGTGCTCTCTCAGAAAGCCCTGCCAGCACCCCCCCGGGAAAGGCCCAGCCTAGCGGAAAGAGACGTTCAGAAACCACCAACCCTACAATTACCGATAAGATGGATTCTTCTCCCTGACAGGGTGCAGGAGATACGGAGCCTGTTATTACCAGGCCTAATTACAGCGTCTCGGGCTTCAGCGCTTGCTGCGAGAGAAACACCAGCGGCCTGCAGAGCCGGGCTCAGCGCTCCCTCCCTGCTGTCAGAAGCATTCAATCTGCCCGAAATAATTACACACCTTCTCCCCCAAGAGGCTGGAGACAGGCCTGCTCCTTCTCCAGGGGCTGGAAATTCAGAACCTGCCTCTGCAATCGCTGACAGGCTCCGTGGATGCTCACATCAAGGCCACGGGTGGCTCAGGCCTCAGGTCTGGGCCTCTCCAGGTCCGAGTGCTGCTCTGTGCCAGGCGGGAGTCTCCGCTTCCTTGCCCATTAAATGGTTTTGTGATGCCTGTCGTTTGCAGAGTGGGTGATGGATGCCCCAAGGCGAGGGCTGGCTCAGTTCAGTGGTTCGGTCGTGTCCGACTCTGAGACCCCGCGGACTGCAGCACGCCAGGCCTCCCTGTCCATCGCCAACTCCCACAGTTTACCCAAACTCATGTCCATCGACTCAGTGATGCCATCCAATCGTCTCATCCTCTGTCATCCCCTTCTCTTCTCGCCTTCAATCTTTCCCAGCATCAGTGTCTTTTTAAATGAGTCAGCTCTTTGCATCAGGTGGCCAAAGAATTGGAGTTTCAGCTTCAGCATCAGTCCTTCCAATGAATATTCAGGACTGATCTCCTTTAGACTGCCTGGATCTCCTATTGTGTCATGGGGTGAAGGGGTTCTGTGTATGAAACGCCTACTGGGTGCTGGACGTACAATGCTGAGTTCGATTCTGCTGAACAAGTGGCTTCCTTTTAATGACATCTCACACCCAACCTGAAAAAGGGAGGGCTCCTGTTCCTACCGGACAGAAGAGGAAACCGAGGCCCTGCAAGAGCGGGCCGTCTTCCCAGAGTCACGGTCACACAGCAGCCCCAGCTGCCTGGCGGGTCGCAGGAAAGCAGAGGGACCTTCCCGGACACGGGGCTGGCTGCAGCCTCAGGGCCTGCTCGCTGACCTTGGAGCTTCCTGGGCAGACAGTGACAGTGGGCAGGACCCAGCTCTTAGGCATTCCCCGAGGGCTCCTTGGAGAGCCACAAGCCAAGAGAGGAGAGACTTCAGGCTTGCTCACAGACCACCGATGTGTAGGACTCACTCAGCTTATTTCCACCATGACTTTTCACTTTTAGTACATGAGTCCAGGGTGGTTTGTGTGGGTTTTTAAGATAGTCTAATCAAGTTTCCACTTGTTTAAGTGTGTTAAAAAAAAAAAGTGAGTGTGCTTAAAGAAAGATCAGCCCAAGGACAAGTGCTGCAGAATATGGCAAAAATGAGGAGGGGCCGGGCAGCTCAGGACCACTCAGGAGAGTCTGGGAAAGCTGAGCACTGGAAACCGTCCCACCCAGGTGCCAGGTCACACTGAGCCGCCACTCCCGGTCCCTGGAGCTGAACCCGGGCCCCGAGGGCCAGCTGGTGTCTTCTGCTGGGGTCTCGGCCTCAGCTTCCCCCCTGGAGAGCCTCCTCCCGGTAGGCTCGGAGCCCTACCTTCCCAGCCTCTCTGAAACCCGGGCCTGGGCCCCAGGCTGGACTCCAGTTCCCCGCCCCCAGCCAGATCCACGGCTGAGTGAGATGTCAGCGTGCCGCGGCTCTGCTCCGGCTGATAGGCTAACGAGCGGGCACCTGACGCCCCGGAGACCTGACATGTCTATTTTCAGGAAACGGAACATCTGGTTCCAGGCCCGGCCCCTCTCCCCACACCACCTGCCCAGCCACCGCACTCCCCGCCGTCTGTGCCTGACGGATCGCCCTCCTGATATCTTTATTATCGCTTTGAAAAGATGCCGTGGGGGCTCCTGAGCCGCCCTCCTTTCCTGGAGAAATGCTCCCTCCAGGGCGTTCCGATGTCAGCAGGTTAAGGGTGTGACACCACGGGCAGTCCCTGGCCAGAAGCTCCCCCTGTCACTCGGATGGCTCCATAAATAACGCCCAGCCCCTGGGAGCACCCCACCCCTCCCAGGGACCTGCAGATGCTCCAGGAGGCACTGCCGTTTCCACCTTTCCTGCCAGAGGTCGGCTGGCCTCTGCTTAGACAAGTTTCAGGAAATAAGGATTTCCGGAGAAAACAATCAATAAGTAAATTCAAGGCCCGTGGGGGTGCACACAGCCTCCAAAGACTCAATTTCAATTCAGTTCTTTCCCACTGGTTTTGCAAAAGTGCCTCGGAGGACGTGAGTGACCGTTTACTAACCTAACTCATTCATTCATTCCAAAGCAGTACTGGTCTGCCGGACAAACGACCTGGTTTGCTTCAGAAACAAAAGGCACAGAAATAAAAAGGAGGGGTACATTACAAATTCAAAGACCCAACTTACAAGCCAGATGGAAAATGTGAGTCTTGCATGGATCCTGGTTTGATTAAAGGAGGTGTGGGGCGAGGAAGTCACCTCTCACCAGCAGGAATGAATGAATGAACTCTGAGCTGGAAAATATTAAGGAATTACTGTCATTCTTCAGACACAATAATGGTTTTGTGGTTCTTTTTTTAAATTCGTATCTGTAATGTCTGGAATTTTCTTTCCTTGAAATTATTTCAGGTTGGACTGATCTCCTTTAGACTGCCTGGATCTCCTATTGTGTCATGGGGTGAAGGGGTTCTGTGTATGAAACGCCTACTGGGTGCTGGACGTACAATGCTGAGTTCGATTCTGCTGAACAAGTGGCTTCCTTTTAATGACATCTCACACCCAACCTGAAAAAGGGAGGGCTCCTGTTCCTACCGGACAGAAGAGGAAACCGAGGCCCTGCAAGAGCGGGCCGTCTTCCCAGAGTCACGGTCACACAGCAGCCCCAGCTGCCTGGCGGGTCGCAGGAAAGCAGAGGGACCTTCCCGGACACGGGGCTGGCTGCAGCCTCAGGGCCTGCTCGCTGACCTTGGAGCTTCCTGGGCAGACAGTGACAGTGGGCAGGACCCAGCTCTTAGGCATTCCCCGAGGGCTCCTTGGAGAGCCACAAGCCAAGAGAGGAGAGACTTCAGGCTTGCTCACAGACCACCGATGTGTAGGACTCACTCAGCTTATTTCCACCATGACTTTTCACTTTTAGTACATGAGTCCAGGGTGGTTTGTGTGGGTTTTTAAGATAGTCTAATCAAGTTTCCACTTGTTTAAGTGTGTTAAAAAAAAAAAGTGAGTGTGCTTAAAGAAAGATCAGCCCAAGGACAAGTGCTGCAGAATATGGCAAAAATGAGGAGGGGCCGGGCAGCTCAGGACCACTCAGGAGAGTCTGGGAAAGCTGAGCACTGGAAACCGTCCCACCCAGGTGCCAGGTCACACTGAGCCGCCACTCCCGGTCCCTGGAGCTGAACCCGGGCCCCGAGGGCCAGCTGGTGTCTTCTGCTGGGGTCTCGGCCTCAGCTTCCCCCCTGGAGAGCCTCCTCCCGGTAGGCTCGGAGCCCTACCTTCCCAGCCTCTCTGAAACCCGGGCCTGGGCCCCAGGCTGGACTCCAGTTCCCCGCCCCCAGCCAGATCCACGGCTGAGTGAGATGTCAGCGTGCCGCGGCTCTGCTCCGGCTGATAGGCTAACGAGCGGGCACCTGACGCCCCGGAGACCTGACATGTCTATTTTCAGGAAACGGAACATCTGGTTCCAGGCCCGGCCCCTCTCCCCACACCACCTGCCCAGCCACCGCACTCCCCGCCGTCTGTGCCTGACGGATCGCCCTCCTGATATCTTTATTATCGCTTTGAAAAGATGCCGTGGGGGCTCCTGAGCCGCCCTCCTTTCCTGGAGAAATGCTCCCTCCAGGGCGTTCCGATGTCAGCAGGTTAAGGGTGTGACACCACGGGCAGTCCCTGGCCAGAAGCTCCCCCTGTCACTCGGATGGCTCCATAAATAACGCCCAGCCCCTGGGAGCACCCCACCCCTCCCAGGGACCTGCAGATGCTCCAGGAGGCACTGCCGTTTCCACCTTTCCTGCCAGAGGTCGGCTGGCCTCTGCTTAGACAAGTTTCAGGAAATAAGGATTTCCGGAGAAAACAATCAATAAGTAAATTCAAGGCCCGTGGGGGTGCACACAGCCTCCAAAGACTCAATTTCAATTCAGTTCTTTCCCACTGGTTTTGCAAAAGTGCCTCGGAGGACGTGAGTGACCGTTTACTAACCTAACTCATTCATTCATTCCAAAGCAGTACTGGTCTGCCGGACAAACGACCTGGTTTGCTTCAGAAACAAAAGGCACAGAAATAAAAAGGAGGGGTACATTACAAATTCAAAGACCCAACTTACAAGCCAGATGGAAAATGTGAGTCTTGCATGGATCCTGGTTTGATTAAAGGAGGTGTGGGGCGAGGAAGTCACCTCTCACCAGCAGGAATGAATGAATGAACTCTGAGCTGGAAAATATTAAGGAATTACTGTCATTCTTCAGACACAATAATGGTTTTGTGGTTCTTTTTTTAAATTCGTATCTGTAATGTCTGGAATTTTCTTTCCTTGAAATTATTTCAGGTAACCCCCTGACTCAACCCCCCACAACACACATACACAGATTCGACTTTAGGATGAAATAAGATCAGCAAGTTTGAGGGTGTTTGACTCCGGTGAGGTGTGAGAGGGGACATGATCGCGTGACGATTATGCCATCTCTCCAATGCTGACCACTCTTTACATACAATAGCCGATACTGTTACATGTGGAAGTCACATATGTGCAATCACCATATACTTTACCAGATGATACAATTTTATGTTATATTACACATATGGTGTCATATGCTAGATGCAGCGTTGTGACATGTATGAACAGGACGTAACGCATTTTACAGCATTAGATAGAATGAACATGTACAGGATGCGCTATGTATTTATTGCATATTGGAATGTAATAACCTCAGGGAGGTGTTAACTGATGCATTTCTTTTTTTATGCCTCACCATGTAGCTTGTGGGATCTTAGTTCTCCAACCAGGGACTGAACCCGGCCCCTCGGCAGTGAGAGCGCAGAGTCTTAACCACTGGCATGCCAGGGAATTCCTGACTTACGGCTTAGAGTTGGGACCCAGTGGACATAAGCCCTGTGTGAGTCTGAGATGTACCAGTGTTGATCCGGGTGCACCCCCACTCTGCAGCACGACTCTAACAGGAGTGGTCTTTGCCAACACCTCTATCACAACACACTGGAGAAGGGCATGGCCACCCACCCCTGTACTCTTGCCTGGAGAATCCCATGGACAGAGGAGCCTGGCGGGCTACAGTCCGTGGGGTCACAAGGAGATGGACACGACTGAAGCGCCTCAGCACACACACAGTGTTGACTAAAACCATCCGTCCCTGGCATCCCTGGTGGCTCAGACAGTATAGAATCTGCCTGCAATGCAGGAGACCCGGGTTCGATCTCTGGGTCAGAAGATCCCCTGTGTATTAGCTCTCAGGTCTTATTCATCCACTGGTTGCAAGTGCCTTAAACAACATCTTCCTGTTTCCCCCACTCCCAACCCCTGGTAACCACCCTTCTACTCCTGTCTCTATGAGTTAGGCTATGTTAAATTCCGCATATAAATGACATCACAGTGTCTGTCATCTGTCTGGCTTGTCTCACTTGGCATAAAGCTCTTCAGGCCCGTCCACGCTGTCGCAACGGCAGGCTTCCCCTGTTTCTCGTGGCTCAAGAGTATTTCACTATGCATACATGGCCTTAAATTGCAGCTGGTCCCCCCAACACTTTCTCCACCTCCCTGTTTTATTTCTAACTGTTGTTATCAAGGAGATCAAACGTCGGTTAGGATTTACTCTAGTCAGGACTTGTGAGTAACCTTCCTGACTACGACTTCGACTTCGAGGTTAGGAAACGGGTGGACTACGTTTCTCGGCTGAGTAACCTTTTCTGGGACTACGACCCTTTCTAACTCCCGTCCTCCTCTTCGCCCGTCGTCTCCTACTCTCCCAATCTGTCGTAGTGACTAACTTCCCTGTACTTAAACTCGTTTGAGGTCCTCTGTCACCTCCTGTCTCCTCGGACCGCCCGACGTCAGGTACCCCAACGTTTCTGAACCCACGTCGACTCACTGATTTGTCGTCGGATCGATAGTCGGTCAAACCAAGTCATACTCTATAATTTACTATAATGTATTACCAGATAAATAGGACGTACATTCCTCACCGTCGTTTACCGTAGTCACAACGAGTGAGGACCGTACAGTGTCCGGAGGTCACTCGTCTCGACGGGACGTATTAATTGTGTCGGACCCAAATGTGTCTGTGCCTCGACGGAGGGACAAGGGTCGCCCCAAGTCGGCGTGGCGGCAGGAGGAAGGTGTAGTCGACCGAGGGGTGTCTCCTCACAGTGTCCCGTCACGGGTCCCCGTTGCCGGAAGTCGTCGAGAGAAGGGTGATTCGGACGTGGGGTAGGTGGGGTGTTGGTACTCGCACCGGGCAGAGGAACGGCCGGGGTCGCGGTCGTTGAACCCACACTCCAGGCGCCCGACTCCCTGTAAGGAAAGTACTTCTCTCTTCGTTTGGTCTTTGTTTGTGTGTTTATTAAAGTCATTGACGTCCACTCCTACTGAATTTTTCTTCTCTTTAGTCTAAACCCTGTCTCTTGTCCCCCCGTGTGAAATACGGTCCTCCAGTCGTGCCACAGACCTCGTGTCCTGGAACCTTCTCTCCGACCGTCTCCTGGGCGTCCTCACCGGTCCGGCTACTTCCGTCCACGTCTCCGGGACCGTGACCTGTTCGGGTCGTGCACACCCCAGTCAGTCTCTTGACTGGGGCTCCTCGCCTCTTCACCGCGGTGGGTGTGACTTCCCCTGCGGCCCACGGTCTCTCCTCCCCGCGGACGAGAAGAGTCCCTGGTCTCTGCGGTTCCCAGTGTCAAAAGTACCTCTAACAGGGACCGGACCCCCTCGTCGATCGTAGGATCAAGACCCAGGACGAGTCTTGGGGGAAGAGGTGCGACCCGAAGCCAAAGGTACCAACACCAGAGTCAGGGCGCCCGTGTGGTCACCGTAGGCACGAGGATTCCCCGTCACTCCCCGGGAGACCGGTTTAGTGGACCTTCGGAGAAGAGGTCCTTCCGGTCTGCTGCTGCTGCTGCTGCTAAGTCGCTTCAGTCGTGTCCGACTCTTCGAGACCCCGTGGACTGCAGCCCATCAGGCTCTTCCACCCATGGGATTTTCCAGGCAAGAGTACTGGAGTGGGGTGCCACTGCCTTCTCTGGAAAGCCAGATCGTGTGGGTCCTTAAGGGCAACTGCTTCCCTGCCTCTCCTCCCCACATTCACTGCCACGCTGTGAGGTTTGAAACGCTGTGAGGTTCAGGAAAGAACAGTAGAGGCTGAGTGGCATCCGTCTCTGTCTGACCCCACACGTGCTGGGCTTGTCCAGTGCCACGGCCTCCGCACCAAGCCTTTGTGCTTGGGCCATTTCCTGTCTCCTCAGATCAGGTGCCCGGGAGTGCGTGACTAGCGTGGACCTTGTCCGTTCTGTGCATCACACGTGCAGTCTCAGACAGGGATATGTCTACCCCAACAAAAACCACAACTCAGGACGACAGAGTCATTGGCCCTTCCTGCTGCTTCAGTTCTGAGAACATCACTTCTCATGCCCACTGGCATGGGCATCACCCACAGCTCCAGACTGACGGAGCCCCCTTCACCCTGGCTCACCTGCAGGACACTCTGTGCCAAGTGACCTTGTATTTAGAAGGAAAATCCTCGAAAGAAATTACTACAGACAGGTTCACATAACTATAGAAACCAAATTTAAAGAACTAAAGGAAAGCATGATGACAATGAATCAGCACAAAGGTTACTGATCAGGAGATATAGATTATAGGGAAAAAAAACAAAATTGAGCTGTGGCGATGGAGAGGATGATATTTGAAAAGACAAAGAACATCCCCTGGAAGACTTCAATAGGAGATTCGAGATGGCAGAAAAATCCATCCGATGAACTTGACGATACTGCCATAGAAATTATCCAATCTGAAGAACTGAGAGAAAAAAAGAAGAAAAACAAAGTCTGTCTCAGAGACCCACAAGCAACGTGAAGCACACCAATCTATATATGGAATGGGAGAACCAAGAGAAGTGAAGAAGGAAGCAGGGACATTTTTTGGAAATAACAATGGCCAAAATGTCCCAAATTTAATGGAAAATATTGAACCACACATCCAAGAAGCTCGACAAACTCCAAGTTGGAAATACACAAAAATATTCACATATAGACACATCACTGTAAAGCTGCTGAAAGAAAAGGACAAAGCAAAAGTCCTGAAAAACAGTAAGAGAAAAGTGGCTGTTCATGTGCAGAGGCGTAACAATAAGATGAATGGCTGAGTTCTCAGAAGAAATGATGGAAAGCATGACGCAGCAAGCGGTATACTGTGTTCCAAGTGATAAGAGGAAAACGCTGTCAGCCAAATCTACTATCACCAGCAAAAGTGTCCTTCAACAACTAAGGCAAAATTAAGACGTTCCCAGATAAGCAAAAACGGACAGAATTCATTGCCGACTGGCTTATCTTAACGTAAATTCTGAAAGAAGTCTTCCAGGCTGAAACTAAATGACTTCATAGCGTGATTCAAATTCACAGGAAGAAAGGAAATAGTAAATATATAATTTAATAAAGGACTCTCTTAACATATATAGCTTATGTCATATTTTACTGCCTTTGAAATACATAATAATGTTGTATTCTTGGGTTTACAACATATCTAGACATAATATCTATGGGGGAAGAGAACAGAGTTATACTGGAGCGAATCTTCTATATTTTAGTAGTATTAAGTCTGAATTAATTTGAAGGAGATTGTTTTAAGTTAAGATGCATATTAAAATCCCTTGAGCAAGTATTGAAAAAACTAAAAAATGTAGAGGAAAAATGTACAGAAAAATTAAAGACGTACACTAAGAAATGTTTGCTTAACACAGACAACAGCAATCAAGGAAAACAGAAACGAGAAAGATACAGGACATGGGAAATAAACAGTTAAATGGCAAATGGAACTCTAACTGTACGATAATCACATTAAATGCGGATGGTTTAAACAGCCCAGCCTAAAATCAGAGATTGTCAGACTGGATAAAAGGTGAGGTCCAAGTGTTAACTGTTGACAAGAGAAAAATGTTAGCTGCAAAGAGAGAAAAGAGTTGAAAGAAAAAGGATGGACATATATACACCACACAAGCAGCAGTCCAGAAAGCTAGATTGGCTATATTAAAACGAGGCTAAATAGACTTGAAGTCAAGGCAGGAAACTCGTAGCTGTAAGTGTCTAGATGTAGAAAGAGGGACGGCCTCAAATTAATAGTCCAACTGACCTTAAGACACCGATAAAAGGACAAACTCTTCTACAGTAGGCAGAAGGAAGGAAATAATAAAGGTTAGAAACGAGACCGATGAAGCAGAGGGCAGAAACACTGTAGAGACAAGCCATGGACCAAACGCTGGTCCTCTGGAAAGAAAAAGCAAAAATCGACAACACTGAGGACCTGCTAGACCGAGGACCAGAAAAAACAGAGAAGGATCCAACGACTCGAGTCAGAAGTGACCGAGGGGGCGCTTCCCTGGGGACTGAGGGATGAAGAATCCTGCCTGCTGATGCAGCAGACGCAGGGTGGGTCCCTGGTCCTGGAGGATCCCACGCGCCACAGAGCAGCTAAGCCCGCGGGCCACCACCGGGCCTGCGCCCTAGGGCAGAGCTCGGGGGCCGTGACGGCTGAAGCCCGTGCGCCCCAGAGCCCATGTTCTGCAGTGAGGGGCCGTGGCACCAGAAGCCTGCACGTCCCCAGAGCGAAGCCCCGCTCGCCGCACCTAGAGACGGACTTCGTGCGGCAGAGAAAACCCAGCGTGGCCAGGAGTAAAGAAATGAATGGTTTAGAAGTTAAGAACTCCTGTTTCTAAGAAAGAAAGAAATGAAAGAGGGGACATTCCCACCAACCACATGGGAGTAAAATGGAATAGTATGAATCATTGTATACCAGCAAATGAGGTGACTCAAACAGCAGAGGTTGGTTAAATGATGCTGTGAGGTGG
>SJYG01000305.1:2305934-2351449 GCA_006410535.1 Litocranius walleri | reverse complement strand
GGGGGGCAGGGAATGGGCACAGGTTTCCCAAGAAAACCCCATTCACCCCATCCCCGGGAGTGTGGATGGAGCCCTGGAGACCTCGGGTCTCTCTCAGGCTTTGCCACAAATGAGTTCGGTCATGTTAAGTCCTCCCCACCTGCTGAGCCTCAGTTTACCCCTGTTTCAGATGACCATTGCTAGACCAGATGAAATTTTCCCAAAGTGTGAGCTTATACCACGGATGGGATAACAACGCTGCATTAGAGACTCCCAAATTCCAAGATGGAAATCCAAATCCTTTTAGTTCTTTTGATGATCTCGTACACGTAAAAAAAAGAGTGTCAGCCTGCTGCTAGATGTCTCAGCTTCCTTCTAACATTTGCTGGTCTGTTTGGAGCAGAAGGCAGGTAGGTCTCGAGGGCAGCGTCCCTACCAACAACAGGACCGCGCCAGGACTTAGGAGCCTTGCTCTATTCCCATGTAGCATGGCTGCCTTCTGCTGATACAAGGTGGTGGGATGTATTTTTCATTTAACTTCACTTACGTAGAAAAGTTGATTCAAAAAATCCAAGAGAAAAAAAAATCACACTGTACAATGATGTACATTGCATGCTTTTGGATTGTCTTTAAAATAGGGAAAGTACACCAAATACATACTTTCTATTGTATTTCCTGACATAGAATAATAGCCTTGGCCCATGGGGCAGGGCTGGGGGGTGGGAGATGGGGGCCGGAGGCAGACTCGCCCCAAAGCGTTCACGAAACGTTTTGATTTTTGAACCATGTGGGCGTAACTCAGGTCCCCCTCCAAAAATTAAATGAAAAAATAAATTTAAAAATAAGACAAGCGTGAAATAAATTATAGTGATGCTCACTCACAGGGGAAAAGTCTCCACGGTGGCGCCCACACGGCTGAGGCTGGCTGGGGGCGGTGGTCCCTCCAGCTCTGGCCACGGAGGTTGGGTCAGAATACCAGGCTCACAGCGCGCGTGCCCCTCCTCCGGCACTGGGTCCCCAGGGAGGGCTGGGCGGGGCTCCTCAGCCAGCCGGGCCCCCGTGACTGCACAACGTCCTGTCTGTCCAGAGCCGGGTCAGTCTGCGCCTGCCCCAGCCAGGCACTCCCGGCCATCCCTACACCCAGACCCCCGGGCCCCCGAGCCCTGGGCAGCGATTCGTCACCATTCGACATGAGACCCCATCCAGGGCCAGCCTGCCGCCTCCCCCAGAGTCTCTGTTCTCAAGCTCACCCCAGAAGGTAATAACAACAAACTCAGCCCTGCCCCTCCCCTGTGCCAGGCACCGCAGCACAGTCAGTGCCACGCCATCAGCCTCATCACTAGCATCACCAGCTTCGTCAGCCCGTTTTCCAGGTGAGCACACAGATGGAGGTCACATAACCAACACAGCTGAAAAGGCAGAGCCCACCACTGAACCACCGAGCCCTGCGTCCAGAGACCCTAAGCCCTACAGAGCCAGCTGCAGAGCGAGAGGCCCTCACAGGGCCTTGACCCTCAGTCCCCGGAGCACAGATGGGACAAGGAGGCTCAGAGAGGGAGGGGCCCGGCCCAAGGCCACACAGCGAGTCAGCAAGGGCCGGGACACGCGGGAGGTCAGGACGCAGCCCTGGGCGATGGGATCCCGCAGAGAGGACAGCCGTTCACACGGGTGCTGTCTGCGCACCTGCTTCCTTTAAAGGGGTGGGGGGAGTGTGCGTGCGTGTGTGTGCACACCCAGCCCCGTGCCCAAGCCCAGATTTCCAGCTCAGCGGTTCCACTGTGAAGTGTCCACTCCCGGCTCCACCCTGAGCCCCGGCCCACGCGGCTGGGCCCCGCCACCCCATTGTTCCCGTCTCACCTAAAAGAACATAAGCATTTTTCTGCTGGCGCCACACCTCGCCCCTGCTACAACCCATGGCATGGAGCGGGGCGGTGCAGGGAGGGGCTGGGGGATGGAAAAGAGAAGGCCAAGGCAGGCAGGAGATCTGGGCTGGAAGGTCGCAGCAAGGGAGCCCCCGCCGGGCTCTGAGAGGGGCTGGACCGGGGGTCTCTTGGACTTGGCTCAGGCCTCGGAGCCTCAGTTTTCTCCTCTGTAAATGGGCTTCCCAAACATCCTGGACCTACCTGTCGTCAGGGTGACACAGATTTCTGAGAAACGGCCTAGCTCAGCGCCTGAGACAGGCTGGCTGCTAATATAGATGAGTCTCTGTTTTCCGTACCTCAGCTTCCTCCTCTGGAAAATGAAGTGGGGGGGGCGTGGGTAGCAGCAACCCCTTTATGACGTTTGTCAGGAGAAGGAAATGCGTTAACGGCGGTGAAGTGCATGGTGGCTGACGTCTGTGCTGTGGGATTACACGTCCTGACGGACCACCTTCAACCTGGGACGAGTCACAGGGTCCCCCTCAGGCTCAAACTGCCCTAGATTAGAGGGAGAGCCACACATGCCCTCTAATAATATGAACGATACACTCAGATGCTCAGCTGTGTCCCATCCTTTGTGACCCCATGGACTGTAGCCCACCAGCCTCTGTCGATAGGATTCTCCAGGCAAGAACACTGGAGTGGGTTGCCATTCCCTTCTCCAGAGGATCTTCCCAACTCAGGGATCAAAGCCGGGTCTCCTGCACTGCAGGTGAATTCTCTACCAACTGAGCCAGCAGAGAAGCCCAATCAAGACGTTAAAGAAGACACGGTGGCTCTAAGAGAGCCACGCTCTCCCAAAGCCAGGTCCCCTGTCTGCCCCTGTCCATGGCCTCCGTGCCTCTCCTGGGCAGGCTGCCCCTCACGGAGGACCAGGATCCTGGGGTGGCCGCGAGGGGTGTATCTGATCTCTGTCCCCTGCACCCCCGCCACCATGGCGTCCCTCTTAGCCCAGGGCTCACTTTCAGGAATGATTCCTCAGCCCACTGTGTGGCCCTACATTTCTGTCTCTCAGGCCGTGAATCCCTCCCTTGCCCGGTTCTTGTGCTGGTGGAAAAGGCAGACCTCTGGAAACGATCCAGAATGATGGCCCTGCTTGGGCCAACTCCAGCTTCTTCGTGTTGCCTCAGGCTTGCACATATTTGCCACCGCTTCTCAGCCTGGTGGACTCCTACACACCCTTCAAAGGCTAGCTCAAACGGCCCCTCCTAAGAAAAACCTTCTCCTGCCTCCTGAAGGATATCATCAACCCCTTCTCTGGGCTCCCTCGCTGCTCTGAGATCCAGCACTGACCACCTTTCTGACCCAGGGAAAGTTGCCTGGCCCCTCTGTGCCTCAGTTTTCTCATCTGCAAAATGGGAATGAGAGAAACAAGACTCTCCAGGGCTGTTGTGAGAATTACACGAGACAGTATGTGTGAAATGCTTAGAAACACCCTGGGATATGGTGAACACATGCCTTCTCATTATTGTATTTTATTAATTATGGTCCTCGTACTCATCACAGCCCTCACAGCCTCACAGCATCAGTGAGGGCTTTTCTGTCTTTCTAACAAGATGGGGAACACTTCTGGTTAGAGGCTGGGGGTCTGGCCCTGGATCCTCAGCTGAGAGCACTGGATGGGCAGAAAATAGGTCCACATGAGCTTACAAATAGCTGTGAAAAGAAGAGAAGTGAAAAGCAAGGGAGAAAAGGAAAGATATAGGCATCTGAATGCAGAGTTCCAAAGAATAGCAAGAAGAGATAAGAAAGGCTTCTTCAGCGATCAATGCAAAGAAATAAAGGAAAAGAACAGAATGGGAAAGACTGGAGGTCTCTTCAAGAAAATTAGAGATACCAAGGGAACATTTCATGCAAAGATGGGCTCAATAAAGGACAGAAATGGTATGGACCTAACAGAAGCAGAAGATATTAAGAAGAGGTGGCAAGAATACACGGAAGAACTGTACAAAAGATGATCTTCATGACCCAGATAATCACGATGGTGTGATCACTCATCTAGAGCCAGACATCCTGGAATGTGAAGTCAAGTGGGCCTTAGAAAGCATCACTATGAATAAAGCTAGTGGAGGTGATGGAATTCCAGTGGAGCTATTTCAAATCCTGAGAGATGATGCTGTGAAAGTGCTGCACTCAATATGCCAGCAAATTTGGAAAACTCAGCAGCGGCCACAGGACTGGAAAAGGTCCGTTTTCATTCCAATCCCAAAGAAAGGCAATGCCAAAGAATGCTCAAACTACTGCACCGTTGCACTCATCTCACATGCTAGTAAAGTAATGCTCAAAATTCTCCAAGCCAGGCTTCAGCAATACCTGAACCGTGAAATTCCTGATGTTCAAGTTGGTTTTAGAAAAGGCAGAGGAACCAGAGATCAAGTTGCCAACATCTGCTGGATCATGGAAAAAGCAAGAGAGTTCCAGAAAAACATCTATTTCTGCTTTATTGACTATGCCAAAGCCTTTGACTGTGTGGATCACAATAAACCGTGGAAAATTCCTCAAGAGATGGGAATACCAGACCACCTGACCTGCCTCTTGAGAAACCTACATGCAGGTCAGGAAGCAACAGTTAGAACTGGACATGGAACAACAGACTGGTTCCAAATAGGAAAAGGAGTTTCAAGCTGGTTTTAGAAAAAGCAGAGGAATGAGAGATCAAATTGCCAACATCCATTGGATCATCAAAAAAGCAAGAGAGTTCCAGAAAAACATCTATTTCTGCTTTATTGACTTTGCCAAAGCCTTTGACTGTATGGATCACAATAAACTGTGGAAAATTCTGAGAGAGATGGGAATACCAGACTGCCTGACCTGTCTCTTGAGAAACCTATATGCAGGTCAGGAAGCAACAGTTAGAACTGAACATGGAACAACAGACTGGTTCCAAATAGGAAAAGGAGTACGTCAAGGCTGTATATTGTCACCCTGCTTATTTAACTTCTATGCAGAGTACATCATGAGAAACGCTGGACTGGAAGAAACACAAGTTGGAATCAAGATTGCAGGGAGAAATATCAATAACCTCAGATATGCAGATGACACCACCCTTATGGCAGAAAGTTGAAGAACTAAAAAGCCTCTTGATGAAAGTGAAAGAGGAAAGTGAAAAAGTTGGCTTAAAGTTCAACATTCAGAAAATGAAGATCATGGCATCCGGTCCCATCACTTAATGGGAAATAGATGGGGAAACAGTGGAAACAATGTCAGACTTCATTTTAGGGGGCTCCAAAATCACTGCAGATGGTGACTGCAGCCATGAAATTAAAAGACGCTTACTCCTTGGAAGAAAAGTTATGACCAACCTGGATAGCATAATCAAAAGCAGAGACATTACTTTGCCAACAAAGGTCTGTCTAGTCAAGGCTATGGTTTTCCTGTGGTCATGTATGGATGTGAGATTTGCACTGTGAAGAAGGCTGAGCCCCAAAGAATTGATGCTTTTGAACTGTGGTGTGGAGAAGACTTTTGAGAGTCCCTTGGACTGCAAGGAGATCCAACCAGTCCATTCTAAAGGAGATCAGTCCTGGGATTTCTTTGGAAGGAATGATGCTGAAGCTGAAACTCCAGTATTCTGGCCACCTGATGCGAAGGGTTGACTCATTGGAAAGATTCTGATGCTGGGAGGGATTGGGGGCAGGAGGAGAAGGGGACGACAGAGGATGAGATGGCTGGATGGCATCACTGACTCGATGGGTGTGAATCTGAGTGAACTCCGGGAGATGGTGATGGACAGGGAGGCCTGGCATGCTGAGATTCATGGGGTTGCAGAGTCAGACACTACTGAGCAACTGAACTGAACTGAACTGAATGAAGAAGTAAATAATCCCATCGGTTGGGCTGGGGCAGAACCGTCCAGGGGTGCAAACCGGCACAAATCCATCAAGACCCTTGTGCAGATAGGAAGACCAAGGCCAGAGAGGATGGACCCTAAGAGGGTGGACTCCAGGGAGGATGGACACTGGGAGGATGGGCCCAGGGAGGGTAGGCCCCGGGAGGGTGAGCCCCAGGATGGATGGACCCCGGGAGGGTGGATCTGGGGAGGGTGGATCCCGGGAGGACGAGGTCAGGCAAGTGTGCAAGTTCAGAGTCTGGGAGGGGTGGGTGATGCTGCCTGGCGCTTCAGACACCCGGGCAGCGGGCTGCCTGGGCCCCACTGTTTGGACAGATGGCCATCTCCCTGGCCAAGGTTAATGTGATTCCCTTTGTCCGGGAGCTAGACCCGCCCGACGGTAACAGGATCCTCAGTGTTTTCCCCAGGTTGGGGAGGGAGAGGCGGGCAGGCTGGCTGGGTAATGCTCAGAGCCCTTTAAGGAGGCCAGGGCCATCATTATGCCTTTTTCCTGGATGGCACAACTGAGTCTGAGATAGATACACTGGCAAAAAGTGACAGCTTCCCAGGATCCCACTGAGAAAAATGGGGACCCCCCCAAAAGGACAGATCAAGCTGCCTGCTGTAAGAACGCCATGAAGAAACAGCCCTGAAACGCAAGCCCTTCTCCAGTGAAAGCCTTGGTGTTAGCAGTGACCCCATGTTTCAGTGGTCTGTCCCATTTCTCAGATAGGGAAACTGAGGAGCCAAGAGTTTTCCTGACTTGTCAGCTGGCAGAAAAGAGAGAGGAACCTTGGAGACTCTGACTCCAAAGCTCCATCCCACCCCACCTTTCCACCCACCCCGTGGCGAGAGGCCACCTAGCCCCGTGTGTCCGGGAATCTCTGGCTTTCTCTGTGGCCCACAGCCTAGTCCTGGGGATAGCCCATCTCCTCCCTCTGCAGGCAGGGCTGGGACGAGGGCATCTGCGCTCAGAGAGGCCCAGGGCATGCAGGGTCAGCCCGGCCCCCCTGCAGCCGAGGCTGGGGGCAGCTGCTCGATCCTGCCTGAGTGGCCACCCCCCAGGTGGACACCCAGATCAGGGCCACATCCAGCCACCGCCCCACTTACATGCCTCTCCCACTGGGGAGCTCAGTATCAGCCGCAGCCCTGCCCTCGGCCCGCTCCACCCGCTCCATAATAGCCCTATGGAAGTTGGCTGGCAGGACCGGATCCCTGTGGGCTCTGAGTGCCAGGAGAAATTTGAGCTTCAGCTCCAGCACAGAGGCGAGGCATGCAAGGCCTCGGAGGGGGTTTTTAGGAAGGACATCCCCCGAGCTGAGCTGAGGATGGGGGCGCCTCCAGGAGCAGAGGGCCCAGACCGAGGCTGGGCTGGGGTCCCGCACACCGGAGAGGTGACCGGGCTAGAGCAAGCCACACGAGGCAGAATGCTGCAGATGAGGGGGGAAGGGTCCAGGTGGAAAGTGGGTCTCGGCGGAGCGGGGAGGAGGGCCCCCGGCTTTCCTGAGGCCCTGCCCTTTCCACCCCGCCCCGGCCAGGCCTCCTGAAGGCGTCTTCCTCTCCTCCACTCAGATGGGGCTGCAGCGAGGTGGACCTTAACAGGCCGAGAGCCCAGCAGCCCCAGGAACCACCGTCACTGCTCTTGCCGTTGTCTCCCGGGCTTTGTTCCCTCTTTCTGGGCTGAATAAGCGGCTCGGCACCCAGGCAATGAGGGGCATGGCGTGGGGGGGCGGAATGGGGGTGGGCAGGCCCCTCCGAGGCAGCTGGGGGCCCCAGTCTCCGGCTCAGGCAGGAATTACCATCACAAGCCAGTGATGAGCTCACCCAGTCACCCTGCTCACAATACACAATCAGCCCATAAATCCCGGGATGCTGGGAGCCAGGCGGGCATTTGAATATGAAAGGGTGGGAAAGAAAGCAGGTCCTGGGGGCTGGGCAGGGAGGGCGGCGGGGGCTGGGCACAGCCAGGCTGGGTGCAGGCCACACACTCACCACTCACTGGGGAGGCACACACACGGAGGTGTACACACACACGCATGGGGCACACACACTCATGGGGCGCACGCGGGCATGGGGCACATGCACAGCCCCGTTTTGCCTCTGCACCTAAAAGAAACAGCGACAAGACCATCATCATTGACATAACTGAACGGGGAGCCTGGATAACGTTTATTCCACAACCTCAAGGTTCAAGACGCTTTTGCAAAGACTTTCCGATATCTCCAATTCATTTCTGAGGTCTCCTCTGACAGCAGCTGAGCCACAGTCAGCGTGGGGACGTCGCCCCTCCCTCCCTGGAGCCTGGAGATGGGCTTGCTTCAATCGGGCGCTATCCTGAGAGGACGCCCGGCCCACCTCCAGGCCCCACTGGCCAGCAGCTCTCCCGCACGGCTGTGTGCCTGCTCCCTGCCAGGCCAGCCCTCTGCCTGCACCAGAGACCCTGCCAGCCACCACTCCTATGGGGCAGCAGGCCAGGTGCCGTCCACTAGAGGGCCCATCAGCCCCCCCTAGAGCTGGGGGCCCGGCCTCCCTGAGTGGGAAACCCCAGTGAGGGTTAGAGCGGCTGCTGGCAGCTCCGGCTCCCTAAGCGTATGCATCACTGCTTCCACGGGGCCCACCGCAGGGCTGGGACCCACCCTCACCTGGGACCCACCCTCACCCGGGACCCACCCTCACCCGTGGACCCACCCTCACCCGTGGACCCACCCTCACTCGTGGACCCACCCTCACCCGTGGATTCTGGCTCCCCACTTCATCTTCTGAGAACTGGAGGGTTGGGCAAACCCATCTCCAAATCCAGCGCCCTCCACGTCCTCAGCCTCGGCGTGGAGGTTGGACAAGCCTGTGGGGCTGATGGGGTCTGGAGGCCAGCAGGCGAGTGCGGAGAGCCAGCTCCAGGGAGGGCAGTGTCCCCTGGGGTGGTCTCAGGAGCACGGCGGTAGCACAAGCCGCAGGTGGGCATCCAAAGTGAGCTCCCAGGTCAAACTGAAAAGCTCCCGTGCAGCGAAGGAACCGTCCATGTCATAAAAAGGCAAACCGCCTAATGAGAGGAGACGTTTGCAAATCACATATGTGAAAAGGGGCTAATATCCAAACAACTCAACAGCAAAACACTGAACAGCCCGATTGAAAAGCAGCAGAGGATCTGTATTCCCCCGAAGAAGACCAACGGGCACACGAAAAGAGGCTCGGTGTCACTGATCGCCAGTGAAATGCAAAGAAAACCACAGTGAGGTATCGCCTCACACCTGTTAGAACCACTGTCGTCAAAAAACGAGCAGCACGTGCTGGAGAGTGTGGAGAAAAGGGAGTCTTCGTGCACTGTTGGTGGGAAGGTACATTTGTGCAATCACTGTGGAGAATAGCACGGAGGTCCCTCAAAAGCCAAAAACTAGAACTACCACGCGACCCACCGATTCCACTTCTGGGCATTTACCTTCAGGAGACAAAAGCTTCCCGCACCTCCACGCTCATCGCCGCAGCATTTGCAACAGCGAAGACATGGAAACAGCCTCAGGTCTGTCAACAAATGAGCGGATAAAGAAATTGTCTCTCTCTCTCTCTCTCACACACACACACACACATACACACGCACACGCACACACATACACGCACACACTGGAGTATTACTTAGCCATGAAAAAGAATGGCATCTTGCCATTTATGACAAACATGGATAGACTCTGAGGGCATTCGGCTAAGGGACGTAAGTCAGACAGAGAAAGACAATTGCCACACGATCTTTCTTGTATATGGAATAAAAAAAAAAACAGCTGGACTCATAGAAATAGAGAACAGATCGGTGGTTGCCAGGAGGAGGAGGGAGTGGGTGGGGGAAACGAGTGAAGAAATGAAAAGGTGCAAACTGCCAGTTTTAAGATAAAGAAGCCCCGGAGGCGTGATGCACGCCATGCTGGCGGCAGCTCGTTGCACGCTTGACAGAGGATAAGAGTATAAATCTCAAAAGAAAAAAGACTTTGTAGCATGGTGATGCATGCTACCCAGACTTAGTGTAGGGATCATTTTGCAAAACAGACAAACACTGAATCGTTACATTGTACGGCAGCTTCCCAGGGGGCCCAGTGGAAAAGAACCCGCCTGCCGGTGTAGGAGACTCAGGAGATGCAGGTTCAGTCCCTGGGTCTGGAAGATCCCCTGGAGGAAGACATGGCAACCCACTCCATAGTCTTGCCTGGAGAGTCTCATGGACAGAGGAGCCTGGAGGACTACAGTCCATGGGGTTGCAGAGTCAGACATGACCGAGCATGTGCACACACACACACACACACACACACATGCACAGACACACATACACGTGCACACACGCACCCACACGCATACATACACACACACACATGCACACATACACACACTGTGTAATGAAACAAACATAATGTTTTATGTCAGTTGCACGTAAGACAGTGTGCCCACTCGGGCCTCACTTCCCCGGGGCACCTTCCCCTGCTCAGCCTTCCTCTCTACCCCTTCAGGGGCTGTGTGCCCATCCCCCAGCCTCACGATTTGGCTTACAGTCACCACGATGGAACACGGCAAGGTAGCAGAGAACAAACTAGGGTGTGGTCAGGCCCTGGCCATCCACTGGAGGAACCAGGGACCCAGGCGTCCCCTCCCCCTGCCCTGACAGGGCCAGGACTGGACTGCCCTACCCAGAAAATGTGTCCTGAGAGGCACAGAGCTTCAGATTCATCCCGGGACCCAGGAGCAGCATCTCCACATTGTGCCTGAGGCCCCAATGGAGGCCGTGTGCTCTCACCACCACAGCCTTGGGTATCGAACGTCCCAAGCATGGCTCTCTGGCCTCCTGGTCCATCCTGGTGAGCCCTTAAAAGCCTTCTGCCACAGGTAGAGTGTGTCCCACAGCATGTAACAAAGTCTCATTAGCATGCAGGACCACACGGGGTTAGGGCTTCCAGTGTCAGACTTTTATTTTGGGGGGCTCCAAAATCACTGCAGATGGTGACTGCAGCCATGAAATTAAAAGACGCTTACTCCTTGGAAAAGTTATGACCAACCTAGATAGCATATTCAAAAGCAGAGACATTACTTTGCCGACTAAGGTCTGTCTAGTCAAGGCTATGGTTTTTCTTGTGGTCATGTATGGATGTGCGAGTTGGACTGTGAAGAAGGCTGAGCACCGAAGAATTGATGCTTTTGAAATGTGGGGTTGGAGAAGACTCTTGAGAGGCCCTTGGACTGCAAGGCGATCCAACCAGTCCATTCTGAAGGAGATCAGCCCTGGGATTTCTTTGGCAGGAATGATGCTAAAGCTGAAACTCCAGTACTTTGGCCACCTCATGCGAAGAGTTGATTCATTGGAAAAGACTCTGATGCTGGGAAGGATTGGGGGCAGGAGAAGAAGGGGACGACCGAGGATGAGATGGCTGGATGGCATCACAGACTCGATGGATGTGAGTCTGAGTGAACTCCGGGAGTTGGTGATGGACAGGGAGGCCTGGCGTGCTGGGATTCATGGGGTCGCAGAGTCGGACACGACTGAGCGACTGAACTGAACTGAACTGAACTGGTGGCTCAGATGGTAAGGAATCTGCCTGCAATGCAGGAGACCCAGGTTCCACCCCTGAGTCGGGAAGATCCCCTGGAGAAAGGAGTGACAACCCACTGCAGTGTTCTTGCCTGGAGAATCCCACGGACAGAGGAGCCTGGTGGCTACAGTCCATGGGGTCGCAGAATCAGACACGACTGAGCAACTAATGAACTGGTGGCTCAGATGGTAAGGAATCTGCCTGCAATGCAGGAGACCCAGGTTCCACCCCTGAGTCGGGAAGATCCCCTGGAGAAAGGAGTGACAACCCACTGCAGTGTTCTTGCCTGGAGAATCCCACGGACAGAGGAGCCTGGTGGCTACAGTCCATGGGGTCGCAGAATCAGACACGACTGAGCAACTAACATGCCACCCAGACAGGTTTGCGTTCCTCTGAAAGGCAGCAGGCGGGGCTGGGGTAGCTGCTGGAAGAAGTCGCCCAGGGCACAGACTCCTACCCGCCACCGCTGCCCACCATCCCTGAGGAGGCAGGAAGAAGACGGGAGACGGGAAGGGGCCTGGTTGGGAATTTCCGGAAAACAACAGCCTTTTAGGAACCCACCACACAGACTCCCACTAACAGCACGTGGGACAGAACTGGGGCCCGTGGCCAGAGAGTCTGGGAAGGCGGGGGCGGGGGGGGCCCACGAGGCACTTGGCTGCATGTAATTAGGACAGCTTCCAGAACATCTCACTTCTGCCCAAGCCAGGGCAGCTGTGGGGCGATCTTAACTCAGATCCACCACTGACATGGGGGGAAGGGTGCCTAATCCAGCGTGTAAGCACCAGGACCCTTCCCCGGTGGCGTGACATCGGGCCACCGCCTGATGGGCAGGGGTGTAAGCACGCCGAAGCAGGGCTGGGGCTTTCCAGGCAGGAGGCACTGGGGAAAGGCCTGGGGGAGGCGGGGGGAAGGCAGCGCAGCGTGTTTGTGGGAAAGCAAGGGTGGCACCTGGGACTTCCCTGGCGGCCCAGTGGTTAGACTTCACCTTCCAGTGCCGGGACTGGGGGTTTGATTCCTGCTTGGGAAGCCAAGGTCCCACATGCTTTGCAGCCAAAAAGACAAAACTGGTCCACATCCAAAAAAAAAAAAAACTTAAAAAAAAGATTAACCCAAACAGAAAGCAAGGGGCAGCAAGGAGGCACATGGGGAAAGAGAGAAGGCTGCCTGCAGGCCCAGAGGCTTTGATGAGGGGTCGTGATGGCCTTGGGAGTGACAGAACCATCCCCAGGGTTTCTGCAGGAGAAGAGTGTGGCTTCTGGAGACCAGCCGGGTTTGGAGATGGGCAACACGGGTGTGTGTATCAGTCAGGATGCGTCAGCGTTGTGACAAACAGCCCCCAAGTAACATCCTTCTCCATCGCGTCAGCTCGGGCAGGGGGCCCAGGGCTCGGTTCTGTGTGGTCACCTGGGAACCCCAGCTCCTTTCCTTCCGTGCACCCCCAGCTTTCAACACATCACCGCCAAGGTCACCCTGGCCTCATCCAGCTGGGCCGAGACACAGAGGGTAACGCAGGCATGGGGGCCAGGCCTGGAGGACACGCACACCCCTCTGCTCACACTCCTTCAGCCATAACTCTGCCTCGTGACCCCAGCTCACAAAAGGGAGGGTGACCTCGCGGAGCCCCAAGGGGACAGGAAGTGACACGGACGTCTCCCCACACGTAGTCTCTGCCACGGTCCCCCAGCCCCTGGCAACACACGTCCATCGGTGTCCTTTCTACAGAGAAGAAATCTCATCTTCTCTCCAGGGAGACACCCCAGGTCCCGTGCGGCCACCGCACAGGCTGGTGGCCTCCGAACTAGATAGGAAGCGTGTCTGTCCCCGCCCACATGCATCCCATGCGTGAGGCTAAGCAGGGGGCGCTCCTCTTGGGCAGAGTGAAGGGAGGGTCTGCAGGGGGCTTGTGGGGCAGGGGTCACGCCACCCAGACCCAGCTTTGCTCCCCGGTCCACCTTTCCCTCGAGCTCCCGGAGGGCTGAGCCCACACGGGCGGTTTCAAGCTTCACTCGGAGCCTCTGTTTAGCCTAGGATCCATGTCTCTCTAGCAGCACATTTCTCTCCGAACCTAGGCTTCTGATCGGTCTGCTTCCAGCCACTTCCGGGTGCCTGCGCCCAGGCCCGAGCTCTCTCCTGGAGGCGACTGTTGAGCCCGGTCATTTCCTGCTTCTGTGCCGCCCTGACCCTCCGTCTCGCCTTCGTCCTGACAAATCCCGCGGCCTGCATTCGCGTGGCAACGCCACACGCTTCAGCTAGTCTTCAGGCCACTCAAGGTTGTTTTCTCAGCCTGGTTTCCTACCGTTTCAGGTCCTCGAGCCGCTGGCTCTCTCAGTGCTGAAAGCCTCCCCTGTGTTCCCTTTTGTTTCTGCTTCATGCCAGCTGTTCCTCTCCTGAGCTCCCCTCTTCTCCTGCAGCCGCTTGCCAAATGCAGCCAGTAGTGGCCAAGACAGGCTAATCCCTTAATTCTTTTCAACCACTTCCCCCAGAGCTCCAGGCTCAGCGCCCGCGTGCTTGGCCTTCCAAGTTACCCTGCAGCGCTGCTGCTCCCAAAGGGCTCACCGCTTCATCACGGGGATGCCGGATTTCACAGACTGGCCAGTGTCCACACTCCGTCACTCCACAGCCAAGCTGACACCCCATCCTTGGGGCCTTTTCTTGATCCTGCGCTTCTGACGAGCGGTCTCTGCCTCGGTCAGGGAAGGCCGACGGCTGTAACCAACAGCCCCGAAGTCTCATCACAACAAAGACCTCTTCTCACCCTTGTGGTCGGCCGCGGAGTTCGGCTTCATGTAGTCACCCGGGGGCCCATCGTGGGCACAAGCACAGATGC
The DNA here is from genome assembly GCA_006410535.1 of Litocranius walleri. Classification (NCBI taxonomy): domain Eukaryota; kingdom Metazoa; phylum Chordata; class Mammalia; order Artiodactyla; family Bovidae; genus Litocranius; species Litocranius walleri. The sequence continues at coordinate 2,337,328 of SJYG01000305.1, read as the reverse complement.
GGCCTGGCCTCATCCAGCCCGTGATTGGACACGAACCACGTGGACGCTGCCGCCTCTTCTGGGTCAGACCTGGATGTGGCGGGCATTATTTCTCCCAGCTCCTCCCTGACCCCCCTGGGGGGGTTTCTCCCAAGCCCCCATCAGCCACAGGAGTCCAGCCTGGGAGACGCGCTTGTCAGCCTTGGTCAAACACACAAATGGTGGCGGGGACTGGCTCCCTGAAGCAGGTGGTTCTATCCGTTGAGCTTCTTGCCAGCCTGGAAGGTGCTGTCCACCTGCCGGCCCCCACCTCGCACGCTCTGGCCACATGTCCGCTCCAGCCTTGGCCTGACCCCCAGCTCCACACAGGTGTGACCGGAGCACCTCAGGAGCTGTCCTGGCTTCCTGAAGCTACCATGCAGGGCACTGCCAACCCAGGACCAGGCTGGCCCTCGGACAAAGACCACCCACGGAGCCCCTCTTCGCCCCTCGGGGCACAGCCCCAGCAGGATGGGCCCCTGGTGCCCAGAGCAGTGGCCGGCTCAACGGGCCCCCTTGGACAGCCTGTCCTGTCCCCTGTCTCACCCCAGTCTTGTCCTGGGAATCCCACCACAAAATAAGCCACCGGGCCCTAAACCCTTGCCTCAGGCTCTGCTTCTGAGGGGAAACCCAGGCTAAGAGACCAAGTGCCTCTCCTTGTGCGGAAGCCCCATCAGCCCCCAGGAAGCTGCCCGCTCAGGAGGACCTCCTCATTCCCTCAGGCCCTCCCCCAGCCCGGCTGGCTCCAAAGGTCCTCGGTAGCCTGAAAGCCCTGCTCTGGGGCATGCGGCCAGGCGTCTGTCACACACCCCCTCAGACTGGCACCCCAAGCTCCCCAAACTCTTCTCTCACCCCTCATCCCCCCTTCTTTCTCCCTCATTCCCTCCCTGCGTCTCTACAGACACCTCCATAACCACCGTCACTGTTTGGGGGTCAGATGTGTTCCCCCAAACTCACATGCTGAAGTCCTTAACAGCCCAGGACCTCGGCATGCTACTGCATCTGGAGACGGGGCTCTTGAAGAGGTCATGAAGTCAGCGTGGGGTCAGGCAGAGGGCCCGACTCGAGCCTGACTGGTGTTTGCTAAAGGAGACGAAGACACTGGCCACACGGAGGGGCCGGCACGTGAGGGCACTGTGGGAAAAGATGCTGGCCACATGGAGGGGCTGGCATGTGAGGGCACCGTGGGAAGGCGGCCATCCACGTGCCCCCGAGGAGGGAGCAGGGAGGCCTCAGGAGAGCCAGCCCCGCGGAGTCCCCATTCCAGACTGCAGCCTGCGGATCTGAGAGGCTGCCGGGCGTGCTGTACTTGTCCCGCAGCCAGAGCTGACTGATGCACCCTCCTCCGCAGCTTTGCGCCATCCTGGGGCCCCTCTGTGCGCCGACGGAGCTCGCCAGATGCTGCTTGCCCAACTTGTTCACCCAGCCTGTCTCTCCCGGGCTCTCTTGCTGGGTATGGAGCAAGCGGCAGCCCCTTTCTGAACCTGGAAGAATATAAACCTTCCTGCTCCCTGGAGAATGGCGCTAACGCATGTAAAGCACCCAGGGTTCTAATAAACGCAGCAGCAAAGCGCTCCATCTCAACAGCCCTGCTCAGAGAAGCTTCCAGCTGACCGGGCAGGACTCTGCCTTCCTGGGGCCCCCCCACCCTGCCCTGCAGGAGAGCCTGAAGAGCCTGGGCTCCATGTGCCCACCCTCCTCCGGCTCAGCCTCGGCCCCTCCGTCAATACAGAGCAGAACTCTGACCCCCTTTATGCTGTCAAGTCAGGCTCTGGAGACAACATGCTCCCTGGATCAGCTGGCCCCCGGCTGGGGAGAACCTCCGAAATCACCGCACATGCAAATGATATGCAAACAACATGCAAATAGCCCGCTTCTAAGCACCGAGTGTCCTCGTTGGTGTGCTTTCAGGGCTTGCCCTGGTGAGTGGATGAAAACGCCTGTGTGAGCGGCATGGCAACGGTCGGCATGGCAACGGGGCTTCTAGGGTGCTCGAGGAGCCAGGAATCAAGTGTGTGAAACATCCCCTCCCTGCGATCTGGTCCAAACTCGACGTCGGCAGTCCAGCCACAGAGACCTCTCCTGACCACTGGAGACAAGCAGGGCTTCAAGCGATTGGCCGCCAAAGAGACCTCTGCTCCCAAAATGCACTTCCAAGTCGCACGGCTCTGGGTGTGAGCCTCGCTCCCGAGGCCTACTTGTGGGGCTCGGCCGGAGGCTCCCCTGCCCTGGTCTGTGATCGGGCTGTGTCTGGGGGGGGGCCTGTCCTTAGGACCAAGGAGCCGGAGGGGGGTCCACTCTGCCCTGCCCAGCTCAGGGGCTGCGGCAGAGGCCGGAGGCAGGCCCGACCCAGAGCCGACGCTCAGCACGCCTTCTGTCCTTCCTCCTTCAGCCCTGCATCTCGTGGGCTATTTTTATCCATATTCTGGGTGAAATAAAACAAGTTAAAGCAGAGCATGAAATCTGAGGAGGATTCTACCTTAAGGGGAAAAAAAAATCCACCTTTGCAATAACAAATAGCTGGAGCTGGTGTATTACCCGGGTGAGATTGTTACCCCTTGAGACAAGTCTAAACTCTTCAGCATTATGAAAACTCTGCAGATTGCCCTGCTACTGAAAATTTATGGCCCCCAAATCATTCCTGAGAGACAGTGCACATTCCCAACTGAGGGCTTTCCTTGGGACGACCTGCCTCTCTCCCCAGGCAGCTGTGTCCCGGCTATTGGTCCCGCCTTTCCACCCGAAGTGTCTGCTCGACCAGGACCCAGGGAGTTCCCTGCGCATAGTCAGTGCTCAACAAATGTCCGTCTTGTTCTGTGTCTGCCCGGCAGCCACGCCAAAGGACCACAAGCGAGGGTCCCCTTCTCCCGCCCCAATCGGCCCCACAAGCAGGACCCCAGCTCAAGTCCCTCGTGTGCCCACAGGGCTGGAAGCACCTGTCCTTCCCCTCCTCTACAAAAACACTCCCCCTCAACACTGAAAGGGCACCATGAGCTTCCAGAAGCTTCATTCCGCAGCCACATGCAGGAGGAAACTCAGGCTCAACGCACCAAGGAGTCCCGCCAGAGCCACCCAGGGCAGAGCTGGGGTGTGGCCCTTGCCCGGCTCATTTCACCCCAGCGGGTCTTCAGGGAGCAGGCGATGCCCCAGGTGGGGCTGAGCGGCAGGTGGGTGGGGATCTGAGCCCAAGGTCCCAGGCCCAGGCTGCTGCGACCCTGCCGCCTCCACCGCCCCGGGCAGGACCCCTGAGGACAGGGTCTGTGTCTGCCCCCACGGGAGGGGCACGAGGACAAGTTCATCTGTTCACATCACAGCTAATGTCAGGGAGGCAGGTGCCCCTTTGCCCAAGAACCACGTGGCTTTCCCAGAGGGGTCTGGGCACCTAAGGCCACGTCCCCGGGCCCCTGCCAGCCCCCGGCCCCCCCAACACCCCACCCCCCGGACAAGCTGCACACTTCCTAGGCACTCCCTTCTCTCTTTCCCGTTCCCCTCCTGTCCAGACCCTCCTCGATCCCGGGACCAGCAGAGCATGTCCACAGGGGCCCTGCCTGGAAGGGGGTGTGGACGGCTGGAGGAGAGAGTCCCTGTCAGCTCCAGCTGGCCGGGGGTCAGCAAGGAGGCAGGAGAAATGCCAGCATGATCCAACTTCCTGACTCTTCAAAAGAAGGTGGAAACCCAGACGTCTTTTGAGACAACGATTTTTGAAGGTTGGCACACACCTGCTCTGAACGTTTGACGTAACACAGCAAAGCAGAACTAACGCACCTGCTCGTCTTACCCCGGCACTGAGACCACTGCTACGAAGCCTGGGATTCCCAGCAGTGGGAACGGGGGCCCATGGTTACATAGTTGCTGAGGCCAAGCCCAGGAAGCCAGGCCTTCGGTGAGAGAGACGGAAAACCCAACCAACAAAGGCCGCCTGACTCCGCACCCAGGCATGAGCCCTGGGGCGGCCTGTGGGAGACACCAGGGACTGGGCCCAGAGGCCTCGCTGTGTGGCTGGCAAGCACCCTTAATGGCTCTTGGCCTTGATTTACCCACCTGCAAAATGGGGCAAGAAAAACAATAAGAATGCTGTTTCTCAGCTCTGTCTCTGTGAAGGTGGTATAAGAGCAAAGGGCTAACAACCTCAGAAGGGCAGGCCCCGCCTCGGTCCTGGACAGCCCTGACAGGCCCCAGGACCCCAGGACAGACCCCCAGGCCCTGCCTCGGTCCTGGACAGCCCTGACGGGCCCGGGACCCCAGGACAGACCCCCAGGTGTCACGCCCTCTGCACTGAAGACACAAGAAGGACTGGCCCCGTCTCCCTCCTCTCTGGGCCTGCGTTCACAGACCAGGAGGCAAGGCTGGGCAAGCGGCCAGCAGACCCGGGCCCGGGGCCCTCCTGGCCAGCTGGGGACAGGCCCCCAGGCTCTGCGACTGTCACTGCAGCCTTGGCTTCCCTCCCTGCTCCCTTTGAAGTTCAAAGAATGGGCCTCGCCCCTCCGAAGCAGGCAGTGAAACAGGCAGGAGAAAGGAAGCTGTCCACCCCGGCTGAGTTATGGTGGCCACAGGGAGACAGCCCGTATCCCCTGGGCCAGCCGGCCCAGCCCTTGCGTGCCCCTCCGGTCCCGCCTGCCCCCTTCCTGCCCCAGCCAGCCCCTCCATGGCCCTGGAGCCCGCCGGCCGGCCCCTCTGCCTCCCAGGGTCTCTGGGCTGAGGCCCTCCCGCCCCTTCTCCATTGAGGGGGCATCCACCTTGCATGCACACCTGCTGTGACGGGGAGCCCACTCTCACGCTCAGCCAGCTCGACCCAGACGGTGCTCTCCCTGCCACAGGCTTGGGGCGGGCTCACCCGTCTCTGCTGCTGTGGGCCGGCCCCTGCTCGGGGTCACGGGCCACCTCCTCCCTGCAGAGACAGATCCACAGAGTCCCAGAGGGAGGCTCGCGTGGGCTCAGAGCCATTGGCAGCGGGGGATGGGGGGGTCAAGGGAGACCTACAGGTTTGCAGGCATGAACTCGGGCACAAGGGCACTCGTGGAGATTTGGACTTGGTGCTGTGCACTCATGGGTGGGTGTGTGGGTGGGTGGGGGGCAGAAGCAAGCGTGGTGTGAGTGACCCTGAGTGGCCCTTGGCACGTGGGCATGTGGGTCTGAGAGGGAGTGTGCAGCTAGACAGGTGTGCATGTGTGAGTGTGTGTGTGAGTGTGTGTGTGTGGAGGGTGTGCACTGCGGCCGGCAGGGCAGGACCCTGAGCACAGGGTGTGTCCAGGGGAAGCACGGGTGTGGGAGGCTGTGTGCTCCTACGGCACGTGTGGCACTGTGAGTGTGATAATGAGAGTGTGTGAGTGTGTGGTGTGATGGGGAGGGGCAGGGGGCATCTGGCCAGGGGGCTCTGGTGGTGAAGAACCCACATGCCGGTGCAGGAGGTGAAACGGATGCAGGTTCGATCCCTGGGAAGATGCCCTGGAGGAGGGCACGGCAGCCCACTCCCGTGTCCTTGCCTGGAGCACCCCGTGGACAGAGGAGCCTGGCGGGGCCGCAGAGTCAGACACGACTCAGCGCCTGGAGACGCACACAGGGCGGCGAGGGCTGCCGGCCTCAGCTCCCAGGACAGCCCCGGCCAGGCGGCGTCTCCAGGCAGGAATAGCCCTGAGCTCACCTCCTGGACGCAGAGCCCAGAAGCCCCCTCGGGAGGTGGAGTCGGGGCTGCGGGGAGGGGGCGGCCTGGTCAGCGCGCTTGGCTCAGCCCAGGGGCCTCCGGGGCCTTGAGGGCAGGGGGAGGGCCTGCCTCCTGAACCCGGGGGTCCTAGGGCTCTCGGGCTCACGGGAGCAAGCACAGGGGTGGCGGACTCAGATCCTGAGCCTGACCGCACGGCCCCAGACGGGCCTCAGCGCCTGCGAGCCCCAGAGGCGGGCTGCTCACCCCCCGCCCCAGGCACAGCGAGGCCTCGTTGCCTGGCCACTTCAGTCTGGCTCAGCGAACACTCTCCCTGCGGAGCTGGACATGGCCAGCCAGCCAAGGGGGAAGCTGGGGGCAAGGCTGCCTCTAGGACACTCAGCTGCTGGTCTGTGAGCCGGCCCGGGACCCCGGCCGGCACCGTTCGGCCCACCCCCTGGCCCCCAGCCGACCACTGCCGAGCCCTCTGGGACGGTCTCCCTGCAATCCAGCCCCAGCTCTCAGTTGCCACGGCAACCACACCACCATCGCTTTGCCCCTGGACCACACCGCTGTCCCCTTCTCGGTCTCCTCCCACCCTGCCCCCATGATACACGCTCCCCTAGGCGATGTGATGCCCAGCCTGCGGCAGGAGGTTGTGGGTGCTGCTGGTGCCAAGCCCGGGTCCCCCTGGACGGGGGGCACCCATTCTCTGAGCACTGTGTGAGCCCCCCAGCTCACAGCCACGCCTCAACTGAGACAGCACCCCCAGGCTAGAAAGCAAGTGCCGGAACGTTTTTGCTAATCCCACACATCCAGGAGCGATGACGGACAAGGGTCGTTTACTCTGCAGGAGAGCCAGCAGACACTATGTCAAAGGGCATGCTGCGACAACCAGGAGGAAACTCAGGGACAGTCACCATCTCCCCGAAGAAACCCCATGGCCAGCCAGCCCCCAAGATGAGGCAGCTGTCTCAGGACTGGGGCGCTGCGGAGAACAGACGACCGAGGGGTCTCAGCCTTTCAGCCTCTCCTGCCCTCCCCTTCCGTCTGTCCCCCTTTCCAGACCATCTCTCTCAGCCCCTCCACCTTCCAAATCCTGACAACACCAGATCTGATACACAGACAACAGCAGAAAAGTCTGGGGACCCTAAGGGAGGAAACGAGGACAAAGAACTCCAGAAAAGCCCAGAAGAGACAGGCGCTGAGATAGAAGGGTTGAAAGCTTCTGGGAAGATGGAGACAAAGCAGGGCAGGGACCTGGGTGTTGGGGAGGGCAGGGCTCTCGTTTGGGACGGGCAGCGTCCACTCTCCCCTAATGCCCCCAGACTTCCTCCAGAGCCTCCCCTTCCCCATTCTGGGGGCCCTCCTGGCAGAAGGGAACGCTGCCTCAACTGAGACAGCACCCCCAGGCTAGAAAGCAAGTGCCGGAACGTTTTTGCTAATCCCACACACCCAGGAGCGATGACGGACAAGGGTCGTTTACTCTGCAGGAGAGCCAGCAGACACTATGTCAAAGGGCATGCTGCGACAACCAGGAGGAAACTCAGGGACAGTCACCATCTCCCCGAAGAAACCCCATGGCCAGCCAGCCCCCAAGATGAGGCAGCTGTCTCAGGACTGGGGCGCTGCGGAGAACAGACGACCGAGGGGTCTCAGCCTTTCAGCCTCTCCTGCCCTCCCCTTCCGTCTGTCCCCCTTTCCAGACCATCTCTCTCAGCCCCTCCACCTTCCAAATCCTGACAACACCAGATCTGATACACAGACAACAGCAGAAAAGTCTGGGGACCCTAAGGGAGGAAACGAGGACAAAGAACTCCAGAAAAGCCCAGAAGAGACAGGCGCTGAGATAGAAGGGTTGAAAGCTTCTGGGAAGATGGAGACAAAGCAGGGCAGGGACCTGGGTGTTGGGGAGGGCAGGGCTCTCGTTTGGGACGGGCAGCGTCCACTCTCCCCTAATGCCCCCAGACTTCCTCCAGAGCCTCCCCTTCCCCATTCTGGGGGCCCTCCTGGCAGAAGGGAACGCACACCTCTCACCACCAGCTTCCCCCTCTCTTGCCCAGGGAAGCCCCACACATTGACGAAGTCTGGGCAAAGCAGGGCTGGCAGGCACGTGGTCAGGAAGTGGCCATAGGTCCCTCTCTGCCAGCTCTCCAGAGAGTCCTCTGGCTCCTTCCCTTTTCATAAACACTGTCCTTGCGTTTTACACAAATGCATCATTATAAGTATCCTTTCTGTATAGGCTTCTCAGATGGGACGTCGTACTTATCCATGTTGACATTTGCTGTTCAAGTTCATTCCTTCGAACAGCTATATGATTATTCCAAAGTGCGAAAACATCAGAATTGCCCAGGTGAGCCAGAGACTCGAGAACAACAGCTCAAGCTCATGTTTGCAGCAGATGGGTTAGCGGTTGTCTTGTTACACAGCAACAGCTGACTGATACAATTTCACCCCGAGTGGCAGAGCGGAACCCATGTCTCACAATGCCAGGGAACGTAAGCCACAAGTTCCCTCGGAGGGAGTGTCACTTGGGGAGTCCAGTCTGTGCAACATCAACATTCCTACACGTTCTGGCCCACATTCCAAACCAGGTTGTCCTGACTCCAGTGGTTCCGTGAGCCCTACTAGCCCTCCCGTTTAAACTCCCTTCTCTCAAGCCCCCCAGCGTGGGGCCTAGAGGGGAACCAACCAGCTGACCACAGACCAGACAGCAAGATGGCTGTGGATTCGAGTTGCTAACTTCTGGGGTGATTTCTTACGTGGCGATCACTGACCCAGAGGGTCACCTCAGTGCGGCTCCCAGCTGAAAAGCACCCTCCGGCCACTTAGGTGCAAGTTCTCCAAGACGCAGAGAAGAAGCCCACACTTCCGCAGCAGCCTCGCAAAGGCAGTCTCACATGAGCAAAGAGCACCGTCAGAGCTCTTCACGTGACAGCTCTAAGCTGGGGCTCAGCATAGCTGCCACGCGGCCCCAGCCCCCCTCAGGGTCATCGTGAGAAGCCGGGCAAGTCCCTTTCACCTCTGAACTTCAGTGTCCCTGTCTGTAAGACAGCACTGTGCTGTGCTAAGTCACTCAGCCGTGTCCGACTCTTTACAACCCCATGGACCATAGCCTGCCAGGCTCCTCTCTCCGTGGGATTCTCCAGCAAGAATACTGGAGTCGGTTGTGGTGCCCTCCTCCAGGGGATCTTCCCAACCCAGGGATCCAACCCTCAGTCTCCTATGCCTCCTGCACTGGCAGGCGGGTTCTTTCCTCTAGTGCCACCCGGCAAGGGCACCAACCCCCAACGCACAGACATGTTACAAGAAGGAAGCGAAAGAACAGGACACGGCACAGCTTCTGTCTTTCAGATCCACTGACCAATAGACTCTTGAGAAATCTGTATGCAGGTCAGGAAGCAACAGTTAGAACTGGACATGGAACAACAGACTGGTTCCAAATAGGAAAAGGCGTACGTCAAGGCTATATATTGTCATCCTGCTTATTTAACTTCTATGCAGAGTACATCATGAGAAACGCTGGACTGGAAGAAGCACAAGCTGGAATCAAGATTGTTGGGAGAAATATCAATAACCTCAGATATGCAGATGACACCACCCTTATGGCAGAAAGGGAAGAGGAGCTAAAAAGCCTCTTGATGAAAGTGAAAGAGGAAAGCGAAAAAGTTGGCTTAAAGCTCAACATTCAGAAAACGAAGATCATGGCATCCGGTCCCATCACTTCACGGGAAATAGAAGGGGAAACAGTGGAAACAGTGTTAGACTTTATTTTGGAGGCTCCAAAATCACCGCAGATGGTGACTGCAGCCATGAAATTAAAAGACGCTTACTCCTTGGAAGGAAAGTTATGACCAACCCAGGTAGTATATTCAAAAGCAGAGACATTACTTTGCCGACTAAGGTCCGTCTAGTCAAGGCTATGTTTTTTCCTGTGGTCATGTATGGATGTGAGAGTTGGACTGTGAAGAAAGCTGAGCACCAAAGAATTGATGCTTTTGGACTGTGGTGTTGGAGAAGACTCTTGAGAGTCCCTTGGACTGCAAGGAGATCCAACCAGTCCATTCTGAAGGAGATCAGCCCTGGGATTTCTTTGGAAGGAATGATGCTGAAGCTGAAACTCCAATACTTTGGCCACCTCATGTGAAGAGTTGACTCATTGGAAAAGACTCTGATGCTGGGAGGGATTGGGGGCAGGAGGAGAAGGGGACGACAGAGGATGAGATGGCTGGATGGCATCATGGATTCGATGGACATGAGTTTGAGTGAACTCCGGGAGATGGTGATGAACAGGGAGGCCTGGCGTGCTGTGATTCATGGTGTCACGGAGAGTCGGACACGACTGAGCGACTGAACTGAACTGAACTGACCGATAGACTGCGTAGCCTGGGACCAGCACCTGTCACTTTCCAGAACTTTCCACGTGTAGTTTGGGGTTAATCACTACTACCTCAGGAGAATTGGTGGGGTGCATGACAAGGAATCTCCAAAGGGGCTTCAGGAAGAATGCTTTCGGTGGCAAGTAACTGAAAACCCAATTTTAACTAGTCATGTACAGATGTGAGAGTTGAACCATAAAGCTGAGCGCCAAAGAATTCATGCTTCTGAACTGTGGTGTTGGAGGAAACTCTTGAGAGTCCCTTGGACTGCAAGGAGATCCAACCAGTCCATCCTAGGAGATCAGCCCTGGATAGTCTTTGGAAGGACTGATGCTGAAGCTTTAATACTTAGGCCACCTGATGCGATGAGCCAATTGACTGCAAAAGACCCTGATGCTGGGAAAGACTGAGGGCAAGAGGAGAAGGGGGCGACAGAGGAGGAGATGGTTGGAAGGCACCATTGACTCAGTGGACATGAGTTTGAGCAAACTCTGGGAGATCTTGAAGGACAAGGAAGCCTGGGGTGCTTCAGGGCACAGGGCTGCAAAGAGTCAGATGTGACTTAGTGAGTGAGCCGCTCAGCCTATAAGGGGGATTTGCTAGATCACATAATGGAAATTCCGAAAAGGGATGAATTCAGGCATGGTTTGGTCAAGGCTCCAACTTTGTTTCTCTGTGACTCTTCCTTCTGGACAGTCCTTTGGATGCTGACTTTGCCCTCAAGGTGACTTGTCCCCAGGCACTGGTTGGCCCAGGCACTCATTACTGGTTCATCACTATGAGAAAAGTGGTGGGATCGTGCCTACTGGCTTGGAGTGTCCATGGCAGAGCTACGGCAGAGACAGTGGCCTCTCACCCCTCATGACCACAGGTTCATGGGAAAAAGAAGGGATGGGTGCTGAGGAGGCCGCAGTGAGAGCCCTGGCAAGTGCAGACCTTGGGTAAGCGACCATCTCCTCTGTCGCTGGCATACCCGTCTCTGGGCCTCGGTGTCCCTTGCAGGAACACGAGGGGCTGCCTGGACAGCATCTTGAGACCCCCACCCAGCGCTCAGAGCTCAGGTCCTGATGAACCGTGCAGTGTCTTAGGTGGGAGCCTGGAGCCCATCGCCTGCCACTTGTGGGATGGACCAGACTCCAGAGGCAAATGCTCTGAGCAGAAGAAATTTAGGGCCTTGCTTCTCCTTGTAAATGATTTCCAGAGCTCATTAGGGCGGGTGAGTGATTGCCTCGCCCTGCCACCCCTTTCCAAGACTAATCGCATTTCTAGGGACAGCGCCTAGCCCCTAGTGGGGGCCAGGATGTGGCCAGCTCCAGCGCACACATGGTGAGGCCATCTGTCTGTCTGCGGCCGGCCCACCTCCCATCTGAAGCGGCGCTGAAGGTCCAGGCCTAGCGCCAGCACCACATGGCCATTCAAGCTCTCGGGAGCCGCGCGGCTTGTGGCTGCCACACTGGCCAGTACAGACGTGTGACAGCTCCATTCCTGCAGAGAGCCCCTCTCACCAGCCGACTTCAGCGGGAACTTGATGTGACACCTCAGGCCAGCCCCTCCTCCCCGCAGACCCTCAACGCCTACCTGTCCTTCCCAACTCCCTCTTCTGTAGACTGGGGGTAATAGGGCTTAGAGAAATAGATACGTGGGATGGGGCCTAGGAAATACTGACTCCAGGGCCAGGAGCTGGTGGAACATGGTCTGGAGTTCCGGTGTGTGCGGTGGGGAGGGTGGGGGACAGACAGGAGACGGGCGACTAGACTTGACTTCACATGGCAGCTTTGGTGGGCTGCCCCACCCCACCGTCACTCCTTCTCTCTGTTTAGTAACAAGACTCTCATTTTTGCTAAAACGCACTGACCCAGAGAACAAAGGATGAGTGCTCCATGCTAATCATGCCATTCTTATCATTATTTGCCTGCGACTGGTCAAGGAGCGGACATGAGACATCAGGAGAGGTCTGCTGGGGGCTTCTGGGGAAACGTCCCCTTCATGAGAAGAGACTAGCACATGAAGAGAAAATGTCTTGGTACCCTGGTCGCTGCCTGCTTTGGATCTATTGTGTGTGGCTGGTGCCATGGCAGCCATTTTGGGGCTGTGAGTCACAACCCTGCAGGGAAAGTGAACGTGCAGAGGCGTCCACCTTGGAGGGTGGAGAAAACTAGAACTCTGATGTCTGGGTCGAGCGCTTGAACACACACAGCCTCCCTCCCCTCCAGACTCTCGTAAGGTGAGAATCAGTGTCCTCGAAGGCCAGCTTTCCTGCAGTCAGAATCGCCCTGAGTGCCTCTCATTCACAAGCGAGTCAGGGCTTTCCAGGCCACCTGGAGACACAAGTACGCTCCCAGCAGAAAGGGCAGGACGCGTGTGGGTGCGGAGGTGCGGGAGAGGACGCGGCCTCCTGGGAGCTGGGAGAGGCTCCTGAGCAGGGGTGGACAGAGCGGACACCGGAGCTGGCAAGGGTCAGGTCGGCACACAGGGCCACGCGCCGGGGGGAAGGTCTCCACCTGGGGGAAGGTCGTGGTGGGGAGTAGGTGGCAAAACACCGGAGCATTTTTGTAAGGAACAGTTGGTTTTGAGTTACGGGGTGAACTGTGGGTAGGGACGGGCTGGTGGGGAGAGACTGGAGGCAGGGAGGCCAGGGAGGAGGCTGGACGGCAGCTGAGAGTGTGAGCCCTGGGGAGGGCCAGGGTGGCAGGGGGTGAGAGGGTGAGGAGGGAGGCAGGAAGGAGCAGACAGTCCTGGTGATCGAAGGACTGAGGAGACGTCAGGGGAAGGAGCCGGGGCAGAGGAGAACGAAGGACAGAGCCCCCTGGACTCTGCCACATGAGATGGGAAGGAAACCAGCCCAGAGGGAAGAGCAAGAGGTCAGAGGAAACGCAGCAGGTAAGTGCAAAGAGGCTTCCAGGAGGAGGTGGGCGCCTGGTGAAGGCTGAGCCAGGTCACGCCCCCCCAGCCCGCTCCACACCTCCAGGGCTCACAGCACCTCTGAGGCTCCAAAGACCCCAGCCCATTCCCTCTCCAGCTTGTCTTCAACTACTCTCTCCTGAGCTTCTGCCACACCACCTCTGTGCTGCTTCTCGAACAAGCCAAACGTGTTTCTGCCTCCGGGCCTTTGCACTCGTGGTGCTCACTAAGGCAACAGGTTTGCTGGAGATTCCCCCGCCCTCTCGGGTGAGCCTGGAGATTCCCCGCCCTCTCGGTTGAGGTCTTCCCTGGCTGCCTGATATTATACAGCCCGGCCCCTCCCGCAGATCTGCACAGCCTCAGCCTGGCTGCCGTCTGTCTCCGCGGGGTGTGAGCAGGACAGCAGGCACAGGTGTGGACTTGAGGGGCTGGTGTGCCTACCGGCTCAGTGCAGGGTCGGAGTAGGGTCTGCTCCCTGCACTGCGTTACTCCTGGGCTGCAGTGAGTGGCCAGTGAACTGTTGAATGAATGAATGAGGGTCAAGTGTGAAAGGCCTGCCAAGGTCCTCTCTGAGTTCAGCCAGGAATCTAGAAAGGTGAGGGTGGAGAGTGGAGAGGGGGGCATAGGACTCTTTCAGGAAGTACAGGGAAAGGGAGGAAAGAGACAAGCTGCCAGGGAAGGGAGTGAGCGAGGAGAGACGGGGGGGTTCAAGACACAAGAGGGGGGTGACTCGCAGAGGCTGCCAGGGGCCACGGGGGCATATCCGTGCCAGTGCTCCCTCCTTTACTCGGCTGCTGGGAAGCTCGCAGCCAGACCCCAAGGTCAGCCTCCAGAACTGCATAGGCTTCCATGCTCTGTGCAGCCGCATTCTCACTCCCTTCCCAGACTTGACCTCATAACGGTTTTCACTTTGCTTGGAAGTTCTTGGTCGTGGTTGCTTTTCTTTGTGGCTCTGCATTTGATAGAAAATCTAAATATAACTGTGGCTTAAAACATGACACTGATTTGTTTTTCTCTTTTATTACTAAAACCCAGGAGGTATACAGACCAGGCACACACTATCCCCTACCTTCCTCCAGGTATGCCCTTTGTCCTCATGCTCACAAGGTAGCTGTAGAGTTCCAGCCATCACACCCAAATCCAAAGCGGATAGGAAAAGAGTTGCCAGAGGATGAGCAGCCACATGAGTTTCCCAGAAGCCCCTCCCAACGCTGCCTGCTCAGAACCCACTGGCTAGGGCGGTTTCCTAGGACCACTCCTCGCTGCGCGGGAAGCCCAGAAACAAAGCTCTCTGCATCGGCCGAGTGCAGCTCTGAACAAAATCAGGTGGCACTGGCGGTAAAGACCCCGCCTGCCGATGCGATACAGGAGACACAAAGAGACGCAAGCTCGGCCCCTGGGTCAGGAAGATCCCCTGGAGGAGGGCATGGCTACCCACTCCAGTATTCTTGCCTGGAGAATCCCATGGACAGAGGAGCCTGGCGGGCTACTGTCTATGGGGTCGCAAAGGTCGGACACGACTGAAGTGACTTAGCACATACACAGCAGCTCTGAACAAAATCACAGTCGTATTGTGGAGAAAAGGAGGATATGGATACTGGTTAGGGACGTGGCAGCTATCTGGGTTATCATGGTTATCCATATTTCTCTCTTCCATCCTTTATAGATTGAAAAGCGTACAGAGGTTGGAACAGAGCATAAGAGCCTGCTGTTTTCAGGGTAGCGATAAGCTCTGCGTCTGTATCTCTGTCTTCAGTCCCCTGAGGATGAACCAACTGCCTCTTGCATGCAGGTGGCATTATCCCCACTTTACAGGAGAGGAAGCAGCTCTTCTCCAGAACTCAGAAACATCAAGCCACACAGTCATTGGGCTTAAAGTCATTAGTCCACAGAGGAGGAGACATGGCCCAGAGATGTTAAGTGACTTGCTCAAGATCAAACAGCAAGTCCAGGGCAGAGGCTGCAGCCTGGATCTCTTCAAGATTACATTTCAGACTGAACGTGGTCTGGACAGGTCTCAGCCATGAAGTTTGTCCAAGGCAGGCTTTCTCATTCCCCGAGGCACTGCTATTCCATTATCCACAGGAGCCTTACACATGGGTCCCAGCGAGGCGCAGCCTGGAGTCACTGCTGAGCCCTGCAGCTGCTAGAAGATCAGGGGAGTGGGGAAAATAATTGACCATAACTTTCAACCAGAATCAGGTGCAACTGGCAAACAATGAACTTAAGAGCTGGGGGAAAAAAAAGAAAAAAAATGTTTTCCACCACAAGTCCCTTTCCTCAGGTCAAAAGCTTTTCAGCAGGATGGGTTTCCAGTAGACCATGAAGACCCGAACATGCCCCAAATATGTAATCTCTTAATAAGCCCTGGAGAAACCCTAGGCACCCTGACCAGCCGCCACCCGAATCACAATGTGGTTTCGGCCCCCAGAGAGGAATCAAAGTCCCCGTTATTAAAATGCGTTATTTATGGCTTGCAGAAAGCCTTCCAGACCTTGACAACACAGGAATGAGCTCAGAAATTAACTGTTTGATATTATCAGGGTCAATTCGTCTCTCTGAATTCTTTACCCTATGTTTTTTTCTTTTTTCTGAAAGGCATGTACAGAAGAGGAATTTCATTCAAGGCACACAGCAATGACGAAGCCGGCTGGGGTGCTGCCTTTCTCCCCTTGCTGATCAACCCTCTGATTCATCCGTCCTTTCGGTAAAGACAAAATCACTTCCTGCCTCGCTGAAGGTGGCCGTGAGGATGGGGGAACCCGGGAGGTGGCCAGGGAAGCAAAGCACAGGCTGGAGAGCTCCTAGAGACCACGCAAGCCCATAGAGGCACAGAGAGGGCACGGAGCCTGGCAGGTGTCACACAGCAAGCCTGGAGCACAGGGCTGTGGAAGGAGGCAGCTTTCCACCAGGGCTGCCCCACCTCCAAAGGTCCCTGGCAGGGTCCTGACTCTGCCTGGAGCCTGCTTTTCCACCTGTAAAATGGCTGTGGACATGGGTATTTATCCAAAAGGCATGGAAACAGGATCTCAAAGAAATACTAGCAGTTCATGTTCATTGCAGCGTTATGTAGGATAGCCAAGAGAGGCAAGCAATGTCAGTGTCCATCGATGAATGAGCAGATGAAGAAGGTGTGGTGTATGAGTGAAGAGCCGACTCACTGGAAAAGACCCTGATGCTGGGAAAGGAGGAGGAGAAGGGGAAGGGGACGACAGAAGATGAGATGGTTGGATGGCATTGCCAGCTCGACGGACATGAGCTTGAGCAAGCTCCAGGAGTTGGTGATGCACGGGGAGGCCTGGCGCGCTGCAGTCCGTGGGGTTGCAGAGAGTCGGACACGACGGAGCGACTGACCTGAACTAATAGATACATACACGCATACATACAGTGGAGCATTAGTCACGATAGAGAAGGAAATCCTACCTTTTGCAACAACATGGATGGGTCTTGACGGTATTATACTAAGCGAAATAAACCAGACAGAGAAAGGCGAATACTGCGTGATCGCTTTTATATGGGGAATCTTTTTTTAAAAAATGAAGCCAAACTCATAGAAACAGAAAGCAGACAAGGGGCCTGGGGATGGGGGAATCAGGGAGAGGGCGGTCCAAGGGCACAGACTGCCAGCCATACGGTGAATAAGGGTCTATCCATGAAGCACGTGGTGCCTGCACTGACCCCGCTGTGTTGATGTGAAATCTGCCAAGAGAGAAGAGCTTCAGTGTTCTCAGCACACACACAAGGAAAAGACGCACGAGGCGACTGCGCGTGAATCAACCAGATGGGAGGAGCCGTGCACACACTCAGCAAGGCACCATGCACACGCTCGGCACGTCACCACGGACACGCTCGGCATGTCACCGTGCACACGCTCAGCACGTCATCGTGCACACACTCAGCACGTCATCAGTTTTATTTGTCAATTATGTCTCCGTAGAGCTGGGAAAATCAATGAACACCGAGAAATGGAGACGTGGAGAATACTGCCGCACGTAAACGAAAGGCTCAGTGACGGATTCAGATTCAGGCAGGGATGGACGCTTTCCCAAAGTGTCCTCCGGGCTGTCTCTTGGCCCCCAGCAGCACCGCTTTGATGTGTGCGGCTTGCCCTCAGGCAGGTGTCCCCTGCGGTGGCAAGATGCTGGCCACCAGCCCCAGGTCCTGGGAAGCCACCCCTCGCCCAGGAGAATCTCCACGCTAACACTGACGGAGCTGCCACGTGACTTCACGCATCTAATGTCACGTGACCACCCCTGAGCCCCAGTCGGTGTGGTCAAGACCAGCTCTTCTCTGATTAGCCAGGCCTGAGTCTCAGGCTCAAGTCTGAAGCCTAGAGTGACAATCCATTCCCCTATCAACTCGCATTATCCCCCAAAGACAATAAATCTTCCCCAAGAAGGCAATGTGGGTGCTGGGAAGACCACACCCACAGAGGACCCCAGAGAGACATGGGGTCCAGCTCAGGGAACCACAAAACCCCGACTTCAAACTACAGCTCAGGCACGTGCTCAACACCCAACGTGTGAGAAAGCGCGGGTCACTGTGCTGGAGGCAATCGGGAGGTCCGGGACCCATCCACGCATCCCCTTCCCCCGCTGCGGGCATCCTGGCAGGGACGGCCAGGGACCTACGCAGATCCCTAGAAGCTATGCTTCCATGGCCTCAGCGGCTCGGCCACGTGGTCTGATCCACCAACAAGTCCTTTCCTGCACACAGACCCCGAGGTCATCCTGCCCCACTGCCCGGGTGACAGCTAGTCCCCTCTCCCCGGCAAACGGTCTCTCCACCCTCCTTCATACCTCCACGGTCAGAGCGCCCACTCTCCTGACTCTCACCCCTCCCGGTATTGCTGCCTGTTCAGTCTTTACTCCAGACTGTGAGCTTTGCAAGGGCAGAAAGGGAGCCTGTTTCCACTGCTGTGACCCCAGCCTGCTGCAAGGAGGATGGATAAATCTCAGATGGATGGATTGGTGGACAGATGAATGGTCAGACAGACAGAAGGACGGATGGATGTGTGGATAGATGAAACAGTGGGTGGTGGATGGACAGATGGATGGATGATGGACGGATGGATGGCTGCCCCTGGACACCCCCAGCCTACACCTGTCCTCCTCTCAAGGATCTCAGCTGCAGCACTTAAGGAATTCTGCGAAGTACAGGCTGAAGGCAGTGAGCGCCTTCCGCCTTCCAGGCTCTCTGCCTCAGGTCCTCCGACCCGGGGCTCGTCTGCACTGCACAGGGACTCTGTCCCCGATCACCATGGACAGCGCCAAGCCAGCTCCTCCGCTCCTAGCCACACACCCCTTGCTCTGGGGATGCAAGCACTGGAACTGACATTCATTTCTAATTTAATGCCCTCTGCCCCATCCATTGCTCCCAGCATGACAAGACCATTTCGACCCCCGAGTCTGTCCGTGGCTCTGGGCTGTCCGTGGCTCAGCTACAGGCAGGGCATGGTGGCATTTTCCCTGGGGAAGTGGCACAGCCCACAGGGCGCTGGGGAGCAGGGGCAGGGCAGGGTCCTCGTGGCGGGGGGCTGAGCTGAACCCCACCCTCAACACCCCCCAGGCGTCTCCTTTTCCCTCCTCTGTTTCCCCTTGTCTCACCCTCAGGGCTGCAGCTCCCTGCCCCCATCTCCCAGAAGCTTCCCGAAGTCTCAGCCCTACTCCTCGCCCAAGAGCCACTGACACTTGTGGGCGGATGGGGACACTGAGGCCTCGGGAGAACACGCCCCTCGCCCAAGGCCTCCTAGAGTGTCAAGGGCCAGACCAGACACCACCTCTGCAGGTGGCCCCACCGCCGGACGTGCAGGGCTGCAGACATGAAAACAAAATAAACGGGACCTAACCAGACTTACAAGCTTTTTCCATGGCAAAGGAAACCACAGAAGAAGCAAAAAAGTCTATAGAACCTGTAAATGAGCTGACTGACGAGGGCCTGATTTCCAAAATATACAAACAGCTCATACAACTAACAACAAAAACCAAACCAACAATCCAAAAAAAAAAAAAATGGGTGGAAGATCTAAACAGGCATTTCTCCAAAGAAGACATACAAATGGCCACAAGGCACGTGAGAAGATGCTCAACACCGCTACTTTTTAGAGAAATGCACATTAGAACTGCAATACGGCACCATCTCACACCGGTCAGCACGGCCACGATTAGAAAGTCTATAAATGACAAATGCTGGAGAGGGAATGGGGGAGGGGGAGCCCCCCCTCACTGCTGCTGGGGATGAAAACTGGTCCAGCCACTGGAGAAGGCATGGGGGAGGGGGAGCCCTCCTTCACTGCTGCTGGGGATGTACATTGGTCCAGCCACTGGAGAGGGCATGGGGGAAAGGGAGCCCTCCTCCACTGCTGCTGGGGATGTACATTGGTCCAGCCACCGTGGACAGCACACGGAGGTTTCACAAAGCCCTAAGAGCAGAATCACCACAGATTTATTAAAGGCAATCCCACTCCTGGCAGTATATCCAGAGAAAATGATAATTCAAGAAAATCCACGCAGCCCTCTGTGCACAGCGACACTGTTCACGAACGCCGAGGCAAGAAAGCAACCTAAAGGCCTGTCAACAGATGAATGGATAAAAGTAATGGAATACTACTCAGGTGTGAAAAAGAGCGAAATGACACCACTGGCAGCAACATGGATGCAACGAGAGATTGCCACACTGAGTGGAGCAAGTCAGAAAGAGAAAGACGGGCACCATATCACTGACACATAGACCCTGAAACAAGACATCAAAGAACCTACCTATGAAACAGAAACAGAATCTCAGACACAGAGATAAGACTCGTGGTTACCAGGGGGAAATAGGCTGGGGGCGGGTGGAATGGGAGGCTGGGGTTCGCAGATGTAAGCTTTTATCCACAGAATGAGTAAACAGCAAGGTCCTGCTATATAGCAAGCACAGGGAATATGCTCAATACCCTTTGATAAACCACAGTGGAAAAGAATCTTTAGAAAGAATGGATGCTGAATTTCTTTGCTGTACACCAGAAATTCACACAACGTTGCAAATCAACTATATGTCAACAGAAATTTAAAAAAAAATAATAAATATAAATAAAACAATTAATAAAGTGAAAATAAAAAACAGAACAGGCAGGGCTGTGTAGTGGGCAGACAAAGGGGCTGCTTCCCACAGTGGGATACTAGCTCCAGCCTCCATGACCTTGGCCAGTGACCTCTCTGGGCTCAGTCTACCTGGCTGTAAAATGGGAATATTTGGTATAGGGCTAACCACGTACTACCCAGGTGTTCTGAGGATGAAGTGAGGTAACCCGTGGCAGGTGAAGAAAGCAGCACCCCAGGCGTGGAAACGGCCCAGAGCCCTGCATTTTCCACCCCTGACGGCCGGACCCGGCACCGGGCACCTGACATACATTGTCCCCTTTCTTCCTCGTGAAGCACCGGTAGTTAGAAAGGATTATTCCCATCTTACAGCTGGGGAAACTGAGGCTCGGAAAAAGAGCCAGGCTTGCTGCCCTCTGCGCTCCTCAAAGTGCCCGGTGTGCCCTGTTGAACAGCAGGCTGGAGTGTCCACTCTCAGGGCACTGCCCACCTGCCTCCTGGCTTGCGGTCATCCTCATCCTCACTCCAGGCACTGGGATCCTGGGAGACCCAGGGAAGGGCACAAGGGAGGCCCTGCTCCATCTGTCTTAGGGAGACCTGGGCTGACCTCCAGCCAGCCCACTGCACCTTCCTTTACCGCCCCTTGTGCAAGGAAACCACCAACTAAAAAAGACAAAGTCCAGGAGCGAGCATGCTCTGATGAGAAAAAACAGGAAAATAAAGAGATGAAGGCGGGCATTTATTTATTAGTTAGGACGGCCATGGAAGGCCTAGCATAAAATACAATCCGAGTTGTTCAGGAAGAGATGGATCATGGCTGTCTGAGGAAAGGAATCCAGAAAGAAAGGGGAAAAAAGCAGGTGCAAAGGGCCTGAGGCAGGCATGTGCTTGGAGGAGCAGCCAGGCAGCCAGTCCAGCTAGAAGGAACCAGAAGGGGCAGAGACTGTGAGGCCAGGAGGATCCCCAGGAATGACGTCTGCCTCCTGGGCAGCATCAGTCCTCCCAGAGCAGGGGAGATCGTGTTTGAAGGAAGAAACAAAAGGAGCACAATCGCTTTTGATCCCAGGACATTGTGTGGGTAAGAGAGAACACGCAGCTGCTGGGAACATGAACTGGCATCAAGATTCAAGCATTAATAATGCACGTCTTCTGAGCAGGCAATTTTAGCTGCAAGAGTTATCAGACGCATTTAATTACGGCCGGGGCAGAGGGGAAGGGACCTGGTAAACACTCTGTGTCTGTGGATGGGTTGGCTGTGTGGATCACGACACGGTATCCAGGCTTTGTGAAATGATGCTTCGGAGGAATGGTTCCCAACACAGAAAGACAGGCACTCTATTTCATTAAAAGGGAAATACAGATGCACACAGGCACAGCAGAAGAGGCTGGAAACGCCACCGGCCATCTCTGGGGGAGGAATCTGCAAGCAAGCTTTCTTGCCTTCCTTTTGTTTATCTGGGGCTTTCCCCCGGGGGCCGCCTTCAGTTCCCTGAGTCACAATGCAAGCTGCAAAAAGTGGCAGAGTTTGTGGCTCTATAGCCGGTGGGGGCTGGGAGATGCGACCGACACAGTGCTCACCTCCACCGCCCAGTCCACCATCCACATTCCTGGTCGGTGCCCCTAGGTGAGTTCTCAGACAGGACCCTCTTGGGGAGCCCTCAGCAGAGCAGAGGGGAGGGGAGAGGTGCGGGCAGGGCGGGGCCTGCCAGGTGGCCAGGACGTCAGTGGTCAGCACCCGCAGGGCGGTGCCCTGGGTCAGAGCTCGCCCCACACAGCCTTCCCCTGTGTCCCTAGCAACCCAATCTGGGGGATACTATGGTCCCCACCTTACAGACGGGGAAACTGAGGTTCTGAGAAAGGCACCGACCTAGCCTGGGTCTCACAGCTGAGCAGCACCAAAGCCAGAATGCAAATTCAATCTGCGAGAACGTGTGACAGGCCAAGAGGGTCAGCTTACAGCGAGGTGTCCACTCAACGCCCCTCAGCTCTTCCAGGTCTCCTGATGGGGCTTGAGGCACAGAGACGTTAAGCAACTCCTCAGAGGCCACACAGCCCGGAGGAGGCAGGGCCAGTGGCTCCAATCCCCAGGCACACTCCAGCTTCCAGCACGGGGACAGGCCAGAGGGTGCTGGGAAGACAGCCACCTCGTGCCCTGAGGACTTGTGCGCAAGTAGAGGCAGCCATGGGTGGGTGCTGGGAGCTGCTGGTCACCCCTTCTGGGGCAGAAGGCCTCCCTGCCTGACCCTGCAGAGCCTGGGGGTCTGGAGTGGGAACTGGTCAAACTGTCCACAGCAGGTGCTTGCAGAGCCCTGGGTCCCAGCAGGAAACCCAGAGAGGGCAGGTGACTTGTCCAAGGCCACACAACACAGCAGCAAGATAGGGTCCCCGGGCTGCCCTTCCCCGGCACCGCAGGCTGGAGTCTGGGGCTTGTCAAGGAGAAGGAAGGAGCGGGCCTGCATCTTCTAGGCAGAGAGAGATCCCTCACGTCCGGCGATCACGTCATCGGCGGGGACGCCGGGCCCCGGAGTCACCGTGCTGTCCTTCATGACCTCATCTCTTGGCTCAGCCCCAGCTCAGTGCCTGGTGCCTGGAATCAATACCTCTTGGCAGGGCCCGAGGCCCCCATGTCTTCCTGTCGGCCCCTCCCGGACAGCCCTCCCCAGCAGCACACGGACCCACCACCCACCTCACGCTCCCAGGCAGGAAGTCAGGGTCGGAGCCGGGCTGCTGGTGAGCGGAGGCCCTCAAGGGGCTCAGACCGGTTCTCCTGCCCACTGCCCCCCGGGGCTGCGCTCTCTGCCGGTGGGAGGAGGTGGTCTCTGTGCAAATCCAGACCCCACCCCATCTCCTGCCCGCTGGGCAGCACGCATGGCCGCCTTGGGGCTCAGGGTCTCGCACGTCAGTGCAGGTGATGGATCCAGCTTGCAGAGTAGCCGTGGGGTCCCATCGCCCAGCTTGGCACCTGGCAAACAGTAGCCCTCAATAAACGCTCCCTTTGGCCTGTGGTTGTTCAGTCAAAGGTTGAGTCCGACTCCCGGCAATTCCGTGGACTGCAGCCCACCAGGTTGCCCTGTCCTCCACCATCTCCTGGAGTTTGCTCAAACTACGTCCAGTGAGTCAGTGATGCTTCAGCCTGGAGTTAATAAAGCAAGTTCAAGGACACTGTCCGTTATCACTCTATGCAGCAACAGTGTGAAGGAGTGGTGTGGGGACTGTGGACCATCAGGGAGGGATAGACGCAAAGCTCAAGACTGCACTTCAGGGCGACCCTCTGAAAGAACATGTCACCTGCCCTCTCTCGTTCACGGGTGGGAAAAGCCCCCAAGGCCCAGCAAGGTCAAGGGAACGCTGAAGGTCACACAGCAAATCAGACTGGAACTTGGATGCTCTGCTGTGAGCAGAGGGAGCAGTTACGGCAACCTTCCCATCCTAGGTCCTGTTCCTTTTGTCCAGGGTACACCCCTTGCCATGTACCTCACTCACACCAGCCCAGACTCCCCTGAGAACCACAGCCGGCGGTGGGCAGGGGCCACACGTTGGCCTTGAGAGGACACAGCCGTCAGCAGGCAAATCGTGCCCCCCATCCTGAGATGTCCCCGTCCCAACCCTGGAGCCCCTGTACGTGTTACCACACACAGCAAAAGAGACTTTGCAAACATGGTTACGTTACAGATGGTGAGAGGGGGAGATGATCCAGGTTATCCAAGTGGGCACAGCGTAATCACAGGGGGTCTTTAAAAAGGTAGAAGAAGGAGGAGGGCCAGTGTGGATGGGACTTGCCTCAACAGCTGACCCAGACCCCAGAGGACAACCAGAGCAAGGCATCCTCCTGCCCAGGGAATCGGCACAGAAGTGGCCTGATCCCTGCTAAGGCCAGAACCTCCACCGACTCTGCTAGAAATACCACCTGTGAGGTCTGGAGCCTCTGCAGCCACTTTGCCATCGTGAGGAGAGTGACACACGAAGGCAGCAGGAGCAAGAGAGTCACGGTGAGAGCAGCTGAGGCCTGAGCTGGAACAGTGGCTGCAGAGAAGGCAGAGGGCCCAGGAGGAGGAAGACTCAGGAGACAACAGGATGGGAAGACGGAGCTCAGTGCTGCGGGGGGAGTGGGGACAGCCTGCGGAAAACCTGCCACCAGCATCTCAGCGACATTCTCCCCACGGCAGCAGGGGCACCTCATGAAGACCTAGGCCACATGGTGACCCTCCTCTGCTCAGACTTCCCATGGCCAAAGTCCTTATCTTGGCTCCCAGGGCCCCCTGACCTGGCTCCTGCCTCAGGGCCTTTGCTCAGGCTGTGCCTTCTGACCCGCGCGCTTCTGGATGCTTGCTGGGCTCACTCCCTCCTCCATTTCAGGTCTTTGCTAAAGTGTCGCCCCTCGACCCACTCCCCACCCCCCAGACCTAAACCTGCAGTCCCTGCCGTCACCAGCCCTCCCTCCCCGTTCCTGGTTAGTTTGGCTCCCATTTATTCACTTGTATGTTTTGTCGAGGGACTGCCTCTCCTCCCGGGGGCCGGCAGCTTCTCTGCGGAGCGCTCCGTGCTTGAGACTGAGCCTCGCTTGGAGCAGCTGCGAAGCATCCCCGAGTCAGCCCCCCTCTGACACCACCCCCACTCCACCGGCGCCTGGAGCTTGCTCTCGGGCGCCCCCCAGCGCCGGAGCTCGCCGCGGCGCCAGATCGACGGAGTCTGCAGGGGACAGCTCGGCCTTAAAAAGAGCAGGCATTCCTGGGCGCCCCCCGCCCATCGCCCCTGCCCCGGGCCTCCAGCGGCTCGCACGAGGCGCGTGTGCAGACAGGCCGGCACGAGTGGATTCCAGGAGCCGAGGGAGCAGCCCGCTGGGCGCAGAGACGCTGCCCACCGTGGGGCACCCCCAGCCCCAGCCCCAACCGTCCAAATCGGCTCCCTGAGCCCTGCTCCTGGGCACCTGGGCGGCACGCCCGGACACATACACACACACAGGCGCTCCATTTGGAAATGCCAGAGTTTCAAAATTCTGAAAGCGTATTATTAGTCCATGTCCTTTTCTTAGAAGTCCAAGACATAGCAGATTGCACATTTCCAGATCCACAGACCCCTCCGGAGTCAAAGCAGAAAGGCTACACCACATCACCTTACAGCAGAATCAGCTGGTGGCCCCCAGCACCAGCCTCCCCTTCTCTCTCTGATTTTCAGCGGGGCTCCCAAAACAAAGATTCCATTCCCAGCCTCTGCACATCTAGGCTCCGACCAGTGGAATATAAGAGTGTCCAGCAGCAACTCCCAGGAGCCTTTCTTAAAAGATATCTGATACCTACACTTGGCCCCCTTTTCCCTCTTTCCTCCTTCTTCCTACTTAGAAGTCAGATGTGATGGCTGGAATTTTGGCAGCCCTCTTGGACCTTAAGGACCAGATTTCTGCCTTGGTTTGGTGCATCCAGGAGCTAGAAGTAGGCTGGTTTCTGTATCACATACTCCTAGGCTTATATATGAAAGAGAGAACCTTCTCTCTTATTTAAGCCATTGCTCTTTGGGATTTTCATTTACAGTCCAACCCTCTCATTGCCTAGATGGGGGCGAGTGGACTAGAGTCAGGCGTGGACCTGTGCAAGTCCAGACAATGAGTCAGGGCAGGGCCAGTATGAACTGAAGCACTCGCCTTTTCTTCCTACGAGCCCTAAGCCAGCTCTTCTGGTTTCTGCTCTAACGGGTCCCAAGAGCTTTTCCCCTCAAGGTTGCCCAGGTCAGCCTGCTGTCTCACTCTCACCTGCGGTGACCCCAAGGTCCCTAGAGGCAGCCCTGGGTGGAGGCACAGGATCCCCTGGGCTCTGCCACGGCACCTGTGTGAGCCTGGGCAAGGCCTCCCGTGTGCTTGGTCAGTCCTGGCCGCTACCCTCCATGCCTCCTTTCTCTAGTCTCCCCGAGGACCCAGCGTTCCTGGGCTCTGGTTTGCCCTGAAATCTGAAGACCAGAGGATCTGCTGAAGATCAGGAGACCGCCAGCCCAAGCCCTGTCCTTCCCTGACTGCCCCAGCAGATGGTCACTCGGGTCCTGCTGGGACACCCCAGGTGACAGAGAGAACCTTCTTCCCCGACAGCCCAGCTTGGGCCAGCCCTGCTCAGCTCCAACTGGGCCACGCAGGCAAGCTTCTGGGCTCACCTGGGCACGGGGACCAGGACTCTCCGAGGCTGCTCCTCTCCGAGCTCCTGAGCGTCAGCTTCCTGAAGGACAGTGGAGGAAGGCAATGCCAGCTCAACAGGGCTTCTCAAGGACAGGGTGCCACCTCCATGGGCAAGGGAGCTGCAGGAGCAGCCCCAGGCCTCCCGCAACACAAGGAGGGACCCGGCCCACGTGGAGCCTGCTGTATGCTATACAGAGGGCTGCTTCGTCACTATTCTCAAAGGCACCCGAGTACTAACCCCATTTCACAGGTAAGGAAGGGCTTTCCAGGCGGCGCTAGAGGTAAAGAACCCGCCTGCCCGTGCAGGAGACGGGTTCCATCCCTGGGTCAGGAAAATCCCCTGGAGGAGGGCACGCAATCCACTCCAGTATTCTTGCCTGGAGAATCCCATGGACAGAGGAGCCTTGCGGGCTACAGTCCATGGGGTCACAAAGAACTGGACATGACTGAAGCGACGCAATGCAGAGAGGGAAGCTGAGGCTCAGAGGAACCTGTCCATAGTCACCTCCCTGACAAATCCAGCTGCAGCCCAGGGGTCCTGCCCCAGCTGCCCCTTGCTCTGGAGCAGGCCCCAGCGGGGGCAGGGGGAGAGGGTCTGAGCACTGGCCCACAGCCTCCCAAGGCCCCTGCCTCAGCCCACGTCGGGACAAGACTCTGACTTGCAGGAGAAATTATGAACAAGGCGAAAGAAAGTAGTCCTGGCCCCTGTGCATGCCTTAAGTGTTTAAATTCTTTTTCATAATTATCTCAAACAGTAATTACTGCAGGAGCAGATGCGCTTATCACAGACAAGAAACCACCCGCCTTCCCATTTTTGTCCAAAGTGGAAACACTGACATTATTTTCCCGATTCACTTCAATAGCTGTTTTCACTGTGAATACCACCTTAACCACCAGAAAAATACCCTGGGAGACGCTGCAGGTATTCGAGGTTTCAGAGGAATTACTCTGCGAGGGCTGCGGTGGTTCACGAGGAGGTGGAGAGAAGGGGGCTCGGAAGACCGCTCCCCACCTCTGCACCACCGGGAGAGGTGTGCCCCCTGGGAGGAGGGTTTACCCCACGGGGGTCCACGCAGTGCTCCCCACATTCCCTCTTGTGCTTGCCCCAACTCCCACCCCTACCTCCTGCTGCCCCCTCTCTGACGGCCCAGCCTCCAGAAACACCTCCTTCACCCCAAATGACATCAAAATCAAGGAGCGGCCCCCCACAAGCTCCATGGGAAATGAAGGGCCCCACCCCTAAGAGGAAGCTTGAAGAATTCTCAGGCTGGAAGGGACCGGGTTTCCAAGAATGTGGCATTCCAAGATTTCCTGGTCTCTAGGCCCCCACAGTCTGGCACAGGGGAAGCTGGGGAGACCAGGAATCCAGGGGTCACAGCCTGAAAAGCGCCCCCTCCCCCGCCAGCGCCTCCCTGGAGCTCTACAGCGCCCCGGCGCCGGCTGCCAGGGCGGGAGGTGAGCTCTAGGGGCTTGCAAGCAGGGTCGGACGGGCACCGTGGGGAGCAGTGTCCAGGGCTGAGCAAGAGGCTGGGGACAGGGACCTTGTGGGCAGAGGCTCCTGGACAGAGCGGGACAAACTGAGGCCACAGAGCAGGCAGCCCAGGTTCCAGTCCTGGGTCGGCCCAGGACGGTCTGGACAGGCCAACCGGCAGTCCTGGGGGCTCTCGGCCTCGCTCCTGGTGCGTAACGTTGGGTAAACCCTCCTTCTTGACAAGCTCCAGCTTCTGATCTGAACTGACGGTCTCTGGGCTCTTCCCCGCCCCCCACCCCCCATCCCTAGTCCTGAATGCCCTGGTCATGACCGGCTATCACCATGGAGCGTTTTTACTGAGAGCCGGGCTCCCTGCAGAGTCCCCGGCGTGCGAGATGCATGTCAGTTTCCCTGCACAAGATTCCTGCACCAGAGACCAGCATCCCCATTTCACAGACGGGGAAACTGAGGCTCAAAGAGAGTAAGCGGGTTGCCCAAGGCCACCCAGCTCATCGGCCGCGGCTCCTTTTATGGCAAACACGCCGTCACCCGCATCTCTGTTCCCTTCTCAGAGATGCGGGTTCCAGGCTCCAGGGGACCCCCTGCCGCGTACCGGGAGTGCTGAAGCCCGGCTGTAGCATGTGTCCTGCAGGTCAGAAGTGGGGAGCGTGGGAAGAGATTAGCAGGATGGGAGCACTGTAGTGGAGGGAGGGGGAGTCCAGGATCCGGCCGTGGTTCCCAAAGCGGGTTCCGAGAGCCCGCAGGGCGCTCAGCGGCAGCCCAGCCGCCCGGGTCTTTCCCAGTGGTGTTCTCTGCTGCCCTCGTGTGGCCAAAGGAGTCAACGCAGCCTCCTGGAGGCAGTCTGGGGGTCCTGGAGCCCGCCGGGGCGTGGAAGGGGTGGGGCTGGGCAGACGACAAACAGACCCAGGGGCGTTGGGCACAGCCCTTCTCTCGAGCCTCACCCACCCCAGCCCAGCCACACCAGCACGTTCGTACTCCCCGGCTCGTGGGGGCCTCTGCCCGGGACCCTTCTGGCCTTTCACACGCAGCACCTTCTCACCCTCTGGG
Source organism: Litocranius walleri (assembly GCA_006410535.1). Taxonomy (NCBI): domain Eukaryota; kingdom Metazoa; phylum Chordata; class Mammalia; order Artiodactyla; family Bovidae; genus Litocranius; species Litocranius walleri. The sequence continues at coordinate 2,308,614 of SJYG01000305.1, read as the reverse complement.
CTCCTGGCTCTGTGACGCCTCCGCCCTGTAACCCAGGCCCCAGCGTTCTCTCTGCCCCGACTCCACTCTGCGGTTCATCTTCATCCTTGTCACCACTCCCCATCACATCCTGGTTATCTGTCGACTGTGCATTCCTCCAGCAAATTCATGTCAGTGCCAGTGCCTGGCATATAGTAGGTGCTCAATAATGGCTTTTGAACCAACATGCTCACCCCGATTACAGGGCAGCTGCGACTAACACATCGGGGCACTCCCTCACTGCATGTGGCCCCATCTTCCCAAGGGCCCCAGCCCAAGGGTGTGGCAAAGTTAGGGCAGACAGCCACCGACATTTACTGACGCCCTCCTGCAGGCCACACCGCACCCCGCACGCACCTCCTCCACCCCACGCGAGAGCTGTCTGCACCCCATTTACTGGCAGGGAGACGGGCTCGGGGTTCCTCAAAGGTGCCACAGCACCCCCCAGGCCACGGTCTGGGCCCCATGCAGACTTCACCTTCTCTGTCTCCACCTGCTGGGGCCTCTCTGGGCCCTTTTCTTCTCAGAAGGGGAAAGGTCTGGGCCAAACGTCTCGTGGACAGCCCCTGCTGTCAGCGTTCACACATCTCTGTGTCAACCCCCCATCTCTGTACCTCCAGCTGTGTCTCGGGTTCTGAGCCCATGAGTCAAGCACGCTGTGATTAGTGACCGTCAGCCCTGCTCGACAGAGGTGGGTGTGCGCCCATCTCCCAGGTGGAGAAACACCTCTCCCAGGAGGCATTGAGAAGTTAAGGGCTTGCCCACCATCACTGGGTGTGTGTTAGTCGCTCAGTCTCGTCCGATTCTTTAAGGCGACCCCATGGGCTCCTCTGTCCATGGGATTCTCCAGGCAAGAATACTGGAGTGGGTTGCCATGCCCTCCTCCAGGGGACCTTCCTGATCCAGGGCTCAAAGCCGGGTCTCCCGCACTGCAGGCAGACTTCTTCACCAGCTGAGCCACCAGGAAGCCAAAAGGACGCCCCTGCCGTGCCGCTGTTCCCACGACGCCAGGACGCAGATGCAAACAGCTGCTTGGTGGCAGGGCCAGGGCTTGGACCTGGGATATCGGGCTCCAGGCTCTTAAAACTGAAAATGAAAAAGCCGCTCCGTCATGCCTGCGACCCCACGGACCATACAGCCCGTGGACTATCCAGGCCAGAATCCTGGAGTGGGTAAACTTTCCTTCCGCGAGAGGCTCTTCCCAACCCAGGGATCGAACCTGTGTCCCTTACATCTCCTTCATTGGCAAGAGGGTTCTTTATCCTCCTCCAGGGGATCTTCCCGACCCAGGAATGGAACCAGGGTCGCCTGCATTGCAGGCGCGTCCTTTGCCAGCTTAGCCTCCAGGGAAGCCCTTAAGAGACTTCCTTCGTGGGGTGTTCACACCTCAGCCTTCAGCTCTTCGGGACAACGTGGGCGCCCGGAGACCTCAGTTAAGGGCACACGTGCCCTTCAGAGAAGCGGCGCACGACGCCACGAGGTCCCCCCAGCCCCGGGGCTGCTTCCTCCAAACGGCGCCCAGCCTCTCGGCGGGAGCCGCCGCCGGCCCTCCCCGGGGGCAGCCAGACCCCGGGGTGAGGGCGCCGCCTGGCGGCGTCTGGCCGCTCGGCTCCGACCTTCCTTCGGTACAAGGCGGGCGGGGGAGGGGGGGTGCCGGCAGCAGGGAGCCCCGAGGGCAGAGCAGGGATGGGGCGCCAGGCGACAGCGGGAGGGGATGACTCCGAGTGCCGGCCCTGCCACCTGCAGGGGCAGGGGGACCCCTTCCGGGGGGCCCAGGCTTCCCGTCCCCCCAGACCGGGCAGCGGCGGGACGGGAGGACCTGCAGTCACACCCCAGACCAGCCCGGGAGGGTCCGGGACCTTCTGGCCACGCGAGCTCGGCAGGAGGCAGGGCCGCGTTTCTTCAGGGCTCAGGGTGCAGCCAGCTGACGGAAATGCCCGAGCCGGGGGTGCAGGGAAAGGCGGGGCACTCGCCTAAACACACAGGAGGGTCCAGATGCCCTGGGCCCCCGCGTCCCCCATCCTCCAACCACCCGGGGACGGCTGCCCTTTCATCGGGTGTCACCACCCGATGGAGCGAGCGACTGGCGGGAGGGTCGGTCAGGAGGGTGGCCGGCCCGGCCCTCAACAAGCACAGACCTCAGGTGCATTCTTCCCCGAAACCAGGCAGTGGGCCCCCCGCCGCCCAGAAGTCAGCCCGCTCGGGTCTAACAAAGGGCGGTGGAGGCTCCCTCCCGCTGGAGCCTCAGCCTCTGTTTCCATGGCAACCCCTCTTCCAGGACAAAGCGGAGACTCAGAATTACCCACAGCCACCCTCTGGCAGCCGGCGCCGCCAGAGGGAGGGCCCAGGCCGTCGGGCGCAGAGGGGAAACTGAGGCCAGGAGAGGGCCTGCACCCTGCTCTGCGTCCGCCCGACTCACCCCCGCATGGCCCCTCGCGCAGCCCTCATCACAGCATAGGGTCTGCAGGTGTGGACCTCGGACGGTGATCACACAACTAAGTATGTAAAATAGCATGAGTGGATGTGGCTGACGGAAAATATAACAGGCTGAGAGGAGAAGTAATGCCAGCTGGGGGTCAGGGGCCAGGACTCCGAAGGTCTTAGAGGCCACAGTTAAGGAATTGCCGTTCATCCTGGGAGTGATGGCAAGCCCATGGCGGGG
>SJYG01000305.1:2275668-2299267 GCA_006410535.1 Litocranius walleri | reverse complement strand
TACCTGAATGGTCTAGCGGTTTTCCCTACTTTCTTCAATTTGAGTCTGAATTTGGCAATAAGGAGTTCATGATCTGAGCCACAGTCAGCTCCCAGTCTTGTTTTTGTTGACTGTATAGAGCTTCTCCATCTTTGGCTGCAAAGAATATAATCAATCTGATTTCGGTGTTGACCATCTGGTGATGTCCATGTGTAGAGTCTTCTCTTGTGTTGTTGGAAGAGGGTGTTTGCTATGACCAGTGGATTCTCTTGGTAAAACTCTATTAGTCTTTGCCCTGCTTCATTCCGTGTTCCAAGGCCAAATTTGCCTGTTACTCCAGCTGTTTCTTGACTTCCTACTTTAGCATTCCAGTCCACTATAATGAAAAGGACATCTTTTTTGGGTGTTAGTTCTCAAAGGTCTTGTAGGTCTTCATAAAACCGTTCAGCTTCTTCAGCATTACTGGTTGGGGCATAGACTTGGATAACTGTGATATTGAATGGTTTGCCTTGGAGATGAGCAGAGATCACTCTGTTGTTTTTGAGACTGCATCCAAGTACTGCATTTCGGACTCTTTTGTTGACCATGATGGCTACTCCATTTCTTCTGAGGGATTCCTGCCTGCAGTAGTAGATATAATGGTCATCTGAGTTAAATTCACCCATTCCAGTCCATTTTAGTTCGCTGATTCCTAGAATGCCGATGTTCACCCTTGCCATCTCTTGTTTGACCACTTCCAATTTGCCTTGATTCAAGGACCTGACATTCCAGGTTCCTATGCAATATTGCTCTTTACAGCATCGGACCTTGCTTGTGTCACCAGTCACATCCACGGCTGGGTATTGTTTTTGCTTTGGCTCCATCCCTTCATTCTTTCTGGAGTTATTTCTCCACTGATCTCCAGTAGCATATTGGGCACCTACTGACCTGAGGAGTTCCTCTTTTGGTATCCTATCATTTTGCCGTTTCATGCTGTTCATGGGGTTCTCAGGGCAAGAATACTGGAGTGGTTCGCCGTTCTTTTCTCCACTGAAGCGGGTCTCAAACACTGAGCGTGTCTGCGTGTGCACGTGTGTGTGCACACAGGTGTCCCAGAGATGCCTCTGGCAGCCTGGAGGAGCCTGTCGGTTTTTGAAACGCCAATTTAGATAGAAGTTATAGTTCTCAAAACACTGAAAAGAAGTCTGTAATACGGCACAACGTGGGTCTGCTTCCTGCTGCTGCTGCTAAGGCGCTTCAGTCGTGTCCGACTCTGTGCGACCCCATAGAGGGCAGCCCACCGGGCTCCCGCGTCCCTGGGATTCTCCAGGCAAGAACACTGGAGTGGGCTGCCATGTGCTTCTCCAGGGCCTGCTTCCCAGCACCGTGAAGAACACGATCGGGCGGCAGGTGGTGGTTTGTCAAAGCACTGCTGAGGCCCGGCGCTACTCTGAGATACCTAGAGGAGAGGGGAACACAGCTAACGCTACCGGGGTTTCCTGCCTGCGCTCCTACGGAAAGCAAACGCTCCACTTCCACTCGAGGTTAGTGACAAACAAGCCGTGTCATCTTTGCACGTCTGTATTCGCAGATGCCCCTGATTCCTGCTCCACGACGCACCGGGTGCTGTGCCCAGGCCTGCCCGCCCAGGTCACAGGCTGTCCGCGGTCTGCGCCTGCGCGGCCGCCCGCAATTCCCCGCGCCGCCGCCAGGTGTCGCCGTGCACACGTCTTGGCCCAGAGAAACCCGAGCGAATCCAGAGACGTCACCTCCAGGCTGGGGGCGCCTCCTGCGACTCACCTCCGCACACGCTATGCACCCCCAAACTTCCGCTGTGCCCCAACACCTCGCACCTCCGTGCCTTCCTTCGAGCTGGTTCCTCCGTCCCTAAGGCCGGCCCTGCTATTCCAGCTGGGCGGTCAAAGCTCACTGGATGCTTCCTCCAGGAAGCCAACACTTCCTCCAGGAAGCCTTCCCTGATGCCAGTGTAACAGCTCCTCTGAGTGTTCACAGCCCCCTCGCCCCCCGCGGCCTCCGCATCACTGCAGTGACTGTACGAATGGTCGTACCTATTTCTGTGTCCAATCCCCACCAGGCCGGGAGCTTCCAGGAGCTGGTTAGGGTAATGCAGTGCTGTGTTTTTTGTTTGTTTGTCTTTTAATAGACTACTTTTTCACAACAGTTTTAAGTTCACAGCAATATTGTCTGGAAACTGCAGAGTGCCCACATCCGCCCTCCCTCCACACAGGTGCAGCCTCCCCAACCATCAGGACGCCCCTCCACCGTGGTGCGTTTGTAACAGTCGATGAGCCCATTTCGCTGCACTGCTGGGAACTACAGCCCACAGTTTATACTCGGTGGTGCACGTCCTCTGGGGTTAGAAAAATGTACCATGACATGTGTCCACCGTTATAATATCATAAAGAATAGCTTCACTTCCTTAAACATCCTCCAGAATGCACCGGTTTGCCCCTCCCTCCCTGCTAACTCTTCGCAGCTACTCATCTTTTCACTGTCTTCACAGTTTTGCTTTTTCCAGAATGTCACAGAGTGGGAATCACAGTCTGCAGCCTTTTCAGACTGGCTTCTTTCACTGAGTCATAAGCATTGAAGATTCCTCCCCGCCTGTCTTTTCATGACTTGATAGCTCATTTCTTTACAGTGCTGAACAATCTCCCATTGTCTGGAGGCACCACAGTTTATTTATCCACTCACCTGCAGGAGGACATCTTGGTTGCTTCCTAGTTTTGCAGTATGAATAAAGCTGCCATAAATATCCATCTTTGCATTTTTTGTGTGCACACAAGTTTTCAGCTCAGCAGGTAAATACCAAGGATGGTGACAGCTGACTTGTATGCTAAAGAGTATTTTTAATTTTATAAGAAACTGCCTGGTATCTTGAGGAGTAGCTGTACAATTTTGTGTTCTCACAAGCAGTGAATGAGAAAGCCTGCTCATCCAAGCTCACCAGAATGGGGCGCCACCTGCATTCAATATCTTAGCCATCCTAACAGGTGTGTGATGATGCTTCCTGGTTTTAGTCTATAACCCCTGATGACATTCGATGCGGGGCATCTTCGCACCTGCTTCCTTGCCATCTGTATGACTTCTCTGGTGAAGTGTGTGTTCAAATCTTTCGCCCATTTTTAAGTTAGGCTATTCATTTTCTGTTGATTTCTGAGTTCTCTGTATTTTTAGAGAACTGTCTTTTGCGCATGTCTGTTGCCAGTTTTGGTCCCTTGTCTTCTCGTTCTATTGAGCCATGAGCTTTTGCAGTCAGGCACACCTGGGTCAGAATCTATGACCTTCGGCCAGTCCCACGCTCTCTCTGAGCCTCAGTCTTTGCTTCTGTGGAATGGGAACAGCAGCCTTCCCTCACAGGTCACGGCAGGATGAAAAGCAATCTTAGCAAAGCAGAGCCCCAAGTACGGAGGCTGAACACCTGAGGTGCCTCCAGGTAGATGTTGGTGGAGCCCAGGCATGTCAGTTCTCTGGCGGAGGGAGGGCGCCCTTTGCCCCCAGGTCCACCATTAACGCACCTGGCTGTCAACGGTGGTCCCATCCATGGCAGGGCAGGGCGGCAAATCCGCCTGCCAGGAAGATCCCTGTGGGGGGAATTCTCGGTCCAACAGATACAGAAGAGGAGCAGATCCCAGGAGACCTCAGCGCTGGGCCTGGGGACACACTTGCTGTTGAAGCGAAGGGTGACCACTCTGCCGGGCGCTACCCAGGCCCACGTCCCTCGAGGACCACCCTTCACTCCACATCCGGTGGCCCCCCCACCTGACCTCCCCCAGACCGCCAGCCTCCAGCACCACTGCACACTCCCCGCCAGCCACGGGGCCGTGGTCAGGGCCTCTCGCGTGTCCTCATGGACCCCCCTGCCACCAGAAACACCTTCCCCCACCCCTTGTCCAAATCCACCTCACTCCACAGGTTGTGGGCAGAGCGGCCGGGCTGGGCTGCAACCACGAGGGGGCGCCATTGCCTGGCTCACGTGCCTGGGATGCCTGGCCTGCTGGAAGAAGCCGCCTCCATCCCACTGGCTTGCAGAGCAGGAGGGAGAACACTTGCCTCACAAAATCCTGGAAAGTCCAGAGCCCCATCCCATGCCCAGCGGATCTTCTGGGCCCCCAACCTGCACATCTCCTGTGGCAAGGAGCTTACCACCTCCAGCCAGGCTATCACAGCTTTGCTCTGGCCTGTTTTGCAGGAACTGAGGTTATCTGAGGTTAGATGAAGAGCCATCACTTCATGGCAAGTAGATGGGGAACCAATGCAAACAGTGAGAGACTTTGTTTTCTGGGGCTCCAAAAGCACTGAAGATGGTGACTGCAGTCATGAAAGATGCTTGCTCCTTGGAGGAAAAGCTGTGACCAACCTAGACAGCATAGTAAAAAGCAGAGACAGTACTTTGCCAACAAAGGTCTGTCTAGTCAAGGCTATGGTGTTTCCAGTGGTCATGTATGGATGTGAGAGTTGGACTGTGAAGAAGGCTGAGCACCAAAGAGTTGATGCTTTTGAACTGTGGTGTTGGAGAAGACTCTTGAGAGTCCCTTGGACTGCAAGGAGATCCAACCAGTCCATCCTAAAGGAGATCAGCCCTGGGTGTTCATTGGAAGGACTGATGCTGAAGCTGAAACTCCAAAACTCTGGCCACCTCACATGAAGAACTGACTCACTGGAAAAGAGCCTGATGCTGGGAAAGATTGAAGGCAGGAGGAGAAGGGGACGACAGAGGATGAGATGGTTGGATGGCATCACCGACTCAACGGACATGAGTTTGAGTAAGCTTTGGGAGTTGGTGATGGACAGGGAGGCCTGGCGTGCTGCAGTCCATGGGGTCACAGAGTTGGACAGGGCTGAGCAACTGAACTGAATTGAACGAGGTCACAAGGGGCCAGAGGGGCTCCCAATCAACATTTTAAAAGAACAGCTTTACCTTGGGAAATTATGAGGAGGAAGCCTGGGGTTTCCAGAAAAGCTGAAAACGTACAAGTTTGGCTGCAAACTCTCAACGTTTACATGTTGCTACAAAGCTTTTCTAAAGATGGTGCCAGTCATGCCAAGGAGCACATGAGCCTTTGGCTCGCTGGGAGGGGCCCCAGTGTGGGGGGAGCTGAGTGACGAAGCGAGCCTGGGCCGCCCACAAGGGGCGCTCAGACACACTGCCTGCACAGCTCGACTGCACTGGATGCTGGACACTCAAGGCCAGGGCGGGCTTCCCCGCTGGGCGACACTCCAGCATCGAGGCTGGGAGGAGGTTACCGTGCATCTGGGACTCCACAGGGAAGGCGTGGCCAGAACCTGTGTGCAGAAGCCCCCTCGCCTGCCCTGAGTGTCTCCTTCCTCGGCTGATTTTTGCTTGTGCCCTTTCGCTATCATTTTCCATGGATTCTACCAGCACACGCGTGTGCGCGCTTGACCACTCGGTCGTGTGCGATGCTTTGCGACCCCCTGGACTGTCGCCCGCCGGGCTCCTCTGTCCATGGGATTTCCCAGACAAGTTAAGCTTTGGGAGTTGGTGATGGACAGGGAGGCCTGGCGTGCTGCAGTCCATGGGGTCACAGAGTTGGACAGGGCTGAGCAACTGAACTGAATTGAACGAGGTCACAAGGGGCCAGAGGGGCTCCCAATCAACATTTTAAAAGAACAGCTTTACCTTGGGAAATTATGAGGAGGAAGCCTGGGGTTTCCAGAAAAGCTGAAAACGTACAAGTTTGGCTGCAAACTCTCAACGTTTACATGTTGCTACAAAGCTTTTCTAAAGATGGTGCCAGTCATGCCAAGGAGCACATGAGCCTTTGGCTCGCTGGGAGGGGCCCCAGTGTGGGGGGAGCTGAGTGACGAAGCGAGCCTGGGCCGCCCACAAGGGGCGCTCAGACACACTGCCTGCACAGCTCGACTGCACTGGATGCTGGACACTCAAGGCCAGGGCGGGCTTCCCCGCTGGGCGACACTCCAGCATCGAGGCTGGGAGGAGGTTACCGTGCATCTGGGACTCCACAGGGAAGGCGTGGCCAGAACCTGTGTGCAGAAGCCCCCTCGCCTGCCCTGAGTGTCTCCTTCCTCGGCTGATTTTTGCTTGTGCCCTTTCGCTATCATTTTCCATGGATTCTACCAGCACACGCGTGTGCGCGCTTGACCACTCGGTCGTGTGCGATGCTTTGCGACCCCCTGGACTGTCGCCCGCCGGGCTCCTCTGTCCATGGGATTTCCCAGACAAGTATACTGGAGTGTGTTGCCATTTCCTTCTCCAGGGGATCTCCCCGACCCAGGGATCGAACTCACATTTACGCGACTCCTGCACTGCAGGCAGATGTTTTACCACCGAGCCATCAGACACATCCCTCTGCTGTTAACAAAGCTGTAAAAGTGCAGTGCTTTTCCGAGTTCCGTGGGTCACTATAGCGAATTCTTGAAGCAGAAGGGAGCACAGACTGAGCTGGCAGCTGCTCTCGAGTGAGTCTGGTCCTTGGATATAGCAGCTGGCGTCTGAGGATGTGACGGCCACTTTATGTACCAACCTGACCGGATAGCTGGCCAAACGTTTTTTCCCAAGTGTACACGGGAAGGTGTTTCTGGAGGAAATGAGCATTGGAACAGGAAGGTGCAGGAAAGTCGCTTGCCCTCCTCACTGTGGATGGGCTTCAAGCAGTCCATTGAGGGTCTGAGCAGAACCACGCGGCAGAGGAAGGGAGATGCCAGCGCCCCCTGCTGGACTGTCTGGGCTGAGACGCCAACCTCTGCCCCTCGTGTGCCGCGCCCTCAGGCCTGCAGACTCGCACCGCACTACTCACCAGCTTTCCTGGGCCGCTGGCGTGCAGGCGGCAGGTCACAGGACTTGTGGGCTTCTGTAGCTGTGCAAGCAATTCCTTATTTTATCTACACACACACATGCACACCCACACACACATATGATAGGTTCTGTTTCTCTAGACAACTCTGACCAACACACAAGGGCAGTTGTGAGGGGATTACTTCCTCACAGTGCCATGTGCCAGACGTGGATTTGGGACCAGAAGCTCTCCACTCAAGAGACACTTACTGGCTGGGTACTTTGGCCCCATGTTGGGCCAAACACTGCCTCCCGGGTGGTGGCCCACGGCCTGCCGCAGTCAGGCAGAGGGCAGTGGACGCCTGGTCTACGGTGCTGTTCAGTTGCTCAGCCCTGTCCGACTCTGCAACCCCATGGACTGCAGCACGTCAGGATCCCTGTCCATCACCATCTCCCAGAGTTCACTCAAACTCATGTCCATTGAGTCGGTGATGCCATCCAACCATCTCATCCTCTGCCGTCCCTTTCTCCTTCTGCCTTCAATCTTTCCCAGCATCAGGGTCTTTTCCAAGGAGTCAGCTCTTCGCATCAGGTGGCCAAAGGATTGGAGCTTCAGCTTCAGCATCATTCCTTCCAATGAATATTCAGGATTGATTTCCTTTAGGGTGGACTGGTTGGATCTCCTTGCAGTCCAAGGGACTCTCATGAGTCTTCTCCAACACCACAGTTCAAAAGCGTCGATTCTTTGGTGCTCAGCCTTCTTCATAGTCCAACTCTCACATTCATACATGACCACTGGGAAAACCATAGCTCTGACTAGACGGCCCTCTGTTGGCAAAGTGATGCCGTCTACTGTAGAGATGGCCACGTGGGCACCTTATGAAAATCACTACAAGGACTGGAGATTGCGCGCTCAGTTGCTCAGTCATGACTCTCTGTGACCCCCTGGACTGCAGTGCACCAGGCTCCCCTGTCCATGGGATTTCCCATATAAGAATACTGCAGTGGGTTGCCATTTCCTTCTCCAGGGGCTTTTCCCGACCCAGACATCAAACCTGTGTCTCCTGCACTGGCAGGAAGCTTCTTTACCATTGGACCTGGGAAGCTCAATGAGGGGTGCCTAAAACTTGTTGCTGTTCAGTCACTAAGTCCTGTCCGACTCTCTGCGGCCCCGTGGACTACAGCACGCCATGCTTCACTGGCCTTCCCCATTTCCCAATTTGCTCAAACTCGTGGCCATGGAGTCGATTCAGCCTGGTGGTAGATGCAAGTTCAAGAACCTGTAAGAGCCTGGGCACAGGAGACAGTGTGCCCATTTGAACCGCTAGCCAATCACGTTTCTTCAGACCAAGGCTCACACATCACAGCATTAGTGCCAACAACAGGCAGGGAGGCCTCCTCCTTGGAATGCTGCTTCACAGACAGTCACAGTGGCGCCTGAAAGGCTTGCTGTCTGACACGGCATGGGGAGATAAAGCCATGGCGTGCCAGCTTTCAAGGTTTCCTGAGTACACATTCAACAGCAGGGGGACCCAGGCAGGTCCCTGCTAGATGGATTCCTAGGTTTTTCTAGGTGGTCTGGGGCGATGGGGGGGGGGGGGGCAGGGAATGCTGTTACGAATACACGATCCTTCCCACGGCAGGAGGACACAGCCATGCTGTCATCTCAACCTTCTTTTTCTGTCTCTAACGCCAGGAACCAGGCTACAAAGGTGGCCTGATTCCTGAGCAGGAAACTAAGACATTAAACCCTGGTGGCAGAATTCCAAAGGGACTTGCCTTCCACCCCTCTGGCAAGACCAAGGCGGACAGTGACTGCAGCCGTGTTGCCCCCTGGTAGGGGTGACCCCTGGCTCTGTGTCTGCAACCCTATCCGGGGGACGGAGAGGACTGGGGGGGGCGCTTGCTGGACGGCCACTGCTGCCTTTGGTCTAGACCAGCACCGTGGGCAAATGCGATGTCGGCTCCAGAGGTGAAGAATCAGGGTACAGACAGAAAGGGAGTCGGAGCCAAGGGGAAAGGAAGAACGGTTATACAAGAGGGAAAGGCGGAATTACGTTTGTCCAGCACCACCCAACCATCTCAGGGAGCTTGGAGAAAGAGACGATGTCACCTCCCAGCTCCATCACACCAAACATCTGAAAGCAGGGAGCCAAGATCACGCCTGCCTCTGGACTCTGACAAGGTGGAATGGAGGCCAGGGACCCCGGCAGACACGTGGTCATGGGAGAGACGGCACAGTGGATGAATGGCTAATGACAGCTGCCAGCCTCAGTCTCACTCTGCAGGTGATTCCCCCCATCCCATGTGTCCATGTAGCCCTGGCACCACTGGTAAGGCTATAAGCCAGTGATAATGGTCAGATACGTGGGGACACTGAGCTACAGCTTCTGAAGGACGGAAGACACCAATGGAAAGTGGCTGGCCCGAGAGAGCAACTGGACTTGCCGAATCATTAGCTGATTTCTCTGCTCAGCAGTCCCACACACATTCATTGTAAGGTGCAAACAGTGGTAGGTTAAGAGGTCAAACAGGTAACACTGCCCACACGTGCATGTATGCGAAGTCATGCCCAACTCTGGGCGACCCCATGGACTGTAGCCCGCCAGGCTCCTCTGTCCATGGGATTCTCCAGGCAGATACTGGAGCAGGCTGCCACGCCCTCCTCCAGGGTATCTTTCTGATCCAGGGATCAAACCCACATCTCTTACATCTCCTGCAGAAGCAGGCAGCTTGTTTACTATTACCACGTGGGAAGTCCCAAGACTATACACAGGTGTCTGGTTCCTGGGTGATGTCCAAGGTGACAAGCCAGGTGAGGTCCACACTGGGAGAAGGAGAGGGGGGTACCAGGAAACGAGTCAGAAGTGAGTGTGTTCCCACTGCCATCCTTCCAGCAACGGGAGGCGAGGGCCAGGCAGGGGACTGTGGACACTCAGGAACATCATCCCAAGCATGTCACAAAAGGAAGCAGGTTTCCTTTTTTCACTTTTTTACTTTATAACCCTTTGAAACTATTTGAATATATATATATATTTGTAATACACATGTGCTACTTTCATAATTAAACAAAAACACAAAAGTGATCTTTAAAAAAAAAAAGCTAATCACAGTGTAACATGAAACAAAATATCATCGTTGGGGACAGGTCACCCAGTTGAGTCCAAAGCCCCAACGCGGTTGCTGTTTCCACTCTCAGGCGACATGTCCAGCCTCCGATCCTCCGACCCCTTCCACGGGGCACCAGCGATGGCCTGGAACTGCCCTCAAAGCTCTGTCCAGGGCCCAGAAGAGGCCAGAACACGAGGAAGGAAGTCAGCAAAATTAATTTACAGAGTCGGAGGAAACCGGCCACAGCGCCGGTCCCCCACGCGGCCGGCGGGAGCGTGGAGGCGGGCGCGCGGCCAGGGCGCCGGACCAGCGGGGGGCCCGGGCTCCACGCGCTGTCCACGGCGGGCGCTGCCTCACAGGGCAAAGGTGGTGAAGAAGATGTGCATCTTGGCCAGGAAGGTGGTGACGGAGCCCTGGCGCCACAGCCTCATCTCCACGTCCAGCGCGAAGTCGCGGGGCTCGCGCACGGTGCGCTGCAGGAAGACCACGCCCGTGTAGGCGTTGAGGTGGCGCGTGCCGAAGTAGCCCTCCTCGTTGCCCCTGGTGATGGTCAGCGCGATGGTGTCGCCGGCGAAGACGGGCGCGGGGCTGATGCGGAAGATGTGCGCGGGCACCAGCAGCCCGGTCTGGAAGTTGAGCAGGTAGTGCGTGATGCGCGCGGGCGCGTTCTGGCACTCCAGGAAGTCGTGGCACTGCGTGCGCTCGCATTTCCTGCGGGGCAACGCGGGCGTTAGCGGAGGGAGGCCCCGCTCGCAGCCCCCACCCGCAGCTCCGCCCTCGGCAGCCCCCAGCAGCCTGGGCTGCGTCTCCTGACCCCCCAGGACCTCCGCTTTCCCGTCTGCAGGATGGGCTAATAGCCACGCGGTGTCTTTGGCGGGAAGAGGTGAGCTATGAACCAGGCGGCGCGCGGCGCAGTGCCGGCTGCGTCTGGTAGCAGCTCTCCCTGGTCCCCGCGCTCCCTCCTGTCTGCCTTCATTCTTGCCTCCCCACTTCTAGTTTTTTCCTTCCCACACTGTGTGCAGGATTCGCTGGCCGTGGTGTTTCTATTACTCTCATCGTTTCTCAGATTCCTTTTTCTTCTGTAATTGACTCTCCTTCTCAGCCGTTTCCCCCACTGACTCGGGACGGCCTGCCCTTGTCCCTCTCCGACTGTCAGGGAGCTCTGAGTCACACCTGCCCCAGAGGAAGCTGGGGAGCCTGGCCACACTACGGGGTGACGACCAAACCCCATGGGGCCCCTGACTCGATTTCTAAGCTCAGCAATAATCTGGTCTCTTCTTGGCACGACGAGACTCTGTCTCCTCCATCACTAAACCCCCGTCTTGAAGCCCAGTACGTCCAACAGGGGCACCAGGGCTCCGCAGTTCTAGACGATGCTCTGAGCAGAGTTCCCGGAATTGGGGGTGGGGGGGGAGAACCACAGCAGGCAGGACCAGGCCACGTCACGCCCTGTGTAAGCTCATGATGTGTTGTCGCTCATCACAAGCTCTCACCCTCCCTGCGGCTGGCGCTACCATCACCTCCGTTGCAGGCGGAGCAGCTGAGACCCAGGGAAGGGAGGGCACCAGCCACCCAGACACACTCATCTGAAGACCCCACCACACCTGCACACCAACCCGCCCTGGCACTGTGTACTAGTGAGCATGGCACAGGGTCAGCAGGGCAGCCAGGAGTAAACCACGGGCGCATAGGTGCCAGGAAGGGCTGCCCAGGGCGGGCCGTGCACACAGAGGCAAAAGAGGCTGGCAAAGCAGAGAAAGCAAGCTCGGAACCACCGAGCACACCTGCGTGGCAGCACCAACGGGAGGAGAGACGCTGGGCACTCTGGCAAGCACTTAGGGAAATGTGTGTGTAGTCAGAAAAGTCAAAGTGAAGTCGCTTAGTCGTGTCCAGCTCTTTGTGAGCCCACGGACTGTAACCTATCGCTCCTCTGACCATGGGATTCTCCAGGCAAGACTGCTGGAGTGGGTGGCCATTTCCTTCTCCAGGGGATCTTCTCGACCCAGGCATCGAACCCGGGTCCCCTGCAGTGCAGGCAGACGCTTTACCCTCTGAGCCACCAGGGACGCCCTGTCTTCTTTAGTAAGAAGACAAGAAAAACAGCAAAATGCCAAGAAGCATCACGAGGGAATGTGGTCTCCAGCCTGTGAGACAGCCCCCACGTGCCCCCTCTGCAGCCACACCGCATGGGCCGCCTCCCAGGTGACACCTACCCACCCGCACCCACAGCGCTGGACTGTGTGGCCAGTGGCAGGAGTGAGGATACGTTGGTTTTAAGAGTACGCTGGGTCACAAAGGACTGTCGCTTGCCTTCTCAGCGACCCGGGCTGGGGAGCCCCAGGCCCAAGGAGAGGCCAAGGTGGTGAGGCGCTGCAACCCCCCGCACAGAGTCGAGCAGGCAGTGGCATCCTGAAGCCCCGGCAAGCTTCCAGTGGACGCGGCCCCATGGGGCCCAGAGCAGAACCACCCAGCTCAGCTGCCCCTCAGCCACGACCCGCCCAGCACCATGGCGGGTGGCAACTACCTGTCATACCTGTTAAGATGCTACGCGTTGGGAGAAACTTGCTACACAAAAGAAGAGGAGTGTGTGCATGTGTTTGAGAGAGGGAGATGGAGGGTTTTTCATGTGTGTGTGTCTTCTTTCTTTCATTGTCTCTGCTCCAAACTTCCTGCAAGGTGCTTTCTTTCGCACCATTGAAGGTCAGTCAGACCACACCCCGGACAGGGGCCCGTGAAGGTCAGGAGGCGATGAAGGCGGGCACACTGGTTGCCTGGCCTCTGCCCCGGGCACTGCGGGACTGGCGCAGGGTGCCCAGGCCCAAGGCCGGGGCAGGGGCCGGGGGTCGACTCACGTTTCAGAGACTCGGACGTAGTTCGGGGGGCAGTCAAAGCGCAGGCAGCGGAAGCCGCCCTTGACGTTGTGGCAGGTCTCGGTCTCGGAGCAGTTGTGGGTGCCGAGCGCGCACTCGTCCAGGTCTGTGGGCAGCAGAGGGCGAGGGGCGTTACGGGGGCTCCGCTCTGTAGACCCTCGTCCGCGCACCGCCCCCCAGCCTGCCCTGGGGGCCTGGGTCTCGGAGCAGCTGGTCCTGTAGGTGCACTGCTCACACGTGCCCACCTCATCCGCTCTGGACAACAGTCCGGGCCTGGAGCCTCTGTGGGGTTGGCACTGGGGAGGAAGGCTCAGGGGGAGACAATCTGAACGGCCATAGGTGTCCAGCCTGAAGCACCTTCAAGAGCCAAAGTCACTGTAGTGTCTGAGCTTTGAGACGCCCCTCTGGGTTCCACCACCAGGCAGACATGGCCTCAGCCTCCGGAGTGAAACCAGGCTCTAGGCACGTGAGGTCATCATTCCCACCTGGCCGTTTACAGCAGGTGGGATCCTCGTCTTTTATGGAATCTAGACTGGTTATATTTTTTAAATTAAAATTAGTAATAAACTGTGGAAAATTCTGAAAGAGATGGGAATACTGGACCACCTGACCTGCCTCTTGAGAAACCTGTATGCAGGTCAGGAAGCAACCGTTAGAACTGGACATGGAATAACAGATTGGTTCCAAACAGGAAAAGGAGTACGTCAAGGCTGTATATTGTCACCTTGCTTACTTAACTTATATGCAGAGTACATGAGAACGCTGGGCTGGAAGAAGCACAAGCTGGAATCAAGATTGCCAGGAGAAATATCAATAACCTCAGATATGCAGATGACACCACCCTTATGGCAGAAAGTGAAGAGGAACTAAAGAGCCTCTTGATGAAAGTGAAAAAGGAGAGTGAAAAAGCTGGCTTAAAGCTTAGTTTCCTAAATAAAACTAAGATCATGGCATCCAGTACCATCACTTCATGGGAAATAGATGGGAAAACAGTGGAAACAGTGTCAGACTTTATTTTTCTGGGCTCCAAAAATCACGGCAGATGGTGACTGTAGCCATGAAATTAAAAGACACTTACTCTTTGGAAGGAAGGTTATGACCAACCTAGACAACATATTAAAAAGCAGAGACATTACTTTGTCAACAAAGGTCAGTCTAGTCAAGGCTATGGTTTTTCCTGTGGTCATGTATGGATGTGAGAGTTGGACTGTGAAGAAGGCTGAACGCCAAAGAATTGATGCTTTTGAACTGTGGTGTTGGAGAAGACTTTGCCTTCTCAGCGACCCGGGCTGGGGAGCCCCAGGCCCAAGGAGAGGCCAAGGTGGTGAGGCGCTGCAACCCCCCGCACAGAGTCGAGCAGGCAGTGGCATCCTGAAGCCCCGGCAAGCTTCCAGTGGACGCGGCCCCATGGGGCCCAGAGCAGAACCACCCAGCTCAGCTGCCCCTCAGCCACGACCCGCCCAGCACCATGGCGGGTGGCAACTACCTGTCATACCTGTTAAGATGCTACGCGTTGGGAGAAACTTGCTACACAAAAGAAGAGGAGTGTGTGCATGTGTTTGAGAGAGGGAGATGGAGGGTTTTTCATGTGTGTGTGTCTTCTTTCTTTCATTGTCTCTGCTCCAAACTTCCTGCAAGGTGCTTTCTTTCGCACCATTGAAGGTCAGTCAGACCACACCCCGGACAGGGGCCCGTGAAGGTCAGGAGGCGATGAAGGCGGGCACACTGGTTGCCTGGCCTCTGCCCCGGGCACTGCGGGACTGGCGCAGGGTGCCCAGGCCCAAGGCCGGGGCAGGGGCCGGGGGTCGACTCACGTTTCAGAGACTCGGACGTAGTTCGGGGGGCAGTCAAAGCGCAGGCAGCGGAAGCCGCCCTTGACGTTGTGGCAGGTCTCGGTCTCGGAGCAGTTGTGGGTGCCGAGCGCGCACTCGTCCAGGTCTGTGGGCAGCAGAGGGCGAGGGGCGTTACGGGGGCTCCGCTCTGTAGACCCTCGTCCGCGCACCGCCCCCCAGCCTGCCCTGGGGGCCTGGGTCTCGGAGCAGCTGGTCCTGTAGGTGCACTGCTCACACGTGCCCACCTCATCCGCTCTGGACAACAGTCCGGGCCTGGAGCCTCTGTGGGGTTGGCACTGGGGAGGAAGGCTCAGGGGGAGACAATCTGAACGGCCATAGGTGTCCAGCCTGAAGCACCTTCAAGAGCCAAAGTCACTGTAGTGTCTGAGCTTTGAGACGCCCCTCTGGGTTCCACCACCAGGCAGACATGGCCTCAGCCTCCGGAGTGAAACCAGGCTCTAGGCACGTGAGGTCATCATTCCCACCTGGCCGTTTACAGCAGGTGGGATCCTCGTCTTTTATGGAATCTAGACTGGTTATATTTTTTAAATTAAAATTAGTAATAAACTGTGGAAAATTCTGAAAGAGATGGGAATACTGGACCACCTGACCTGCCTCTTGAGAAACCTGTATGCAGGTCAGGAAGCAACCGTTAGAACTGGACATGGAATAACAGATTGGTTCCAAACAGGAAAAGGAGTACGTCAAGGCTGTATATTGTCACCTTGCTTACTTAACTTATATGCAGAGTACATGAGAACGCTGGGCTGGAAGAAGCACAAGCTGGAATCAAGATTGCCAGGAGAAATATCAATAACCTCAGATATGCAGATGACACCACCCTTATGGCAGAAAGTGAAGAGGAACTAAAGAGCCTCTTGATGAAAGTGAAAAAGGAGAGTGAAAAAGCTGGCTTAAAGCTTAGTTTCCTAAATAAAACTAAGATCATGGCATCCAGTACCATCACTTCATGGGAAATAGATGGGAAAACAGTGGAAACAGTGTCAGACTTTATTTTTCTGGGCTCCAAAAATCACGGCAGATGGTGACTGTAGCCATGAAATTAAAAGACACTTACTCTTTGGAAGGAAGGTTATGACCAACCTAGACAACATATTAAAAAGCAGAGACATTACTTTGTCAACAAAGGTCAGTCTAGTCAAGGCTATGGTTTTTCCTGTGGTCATGTATGGATGTGAGAGTTGGACTGTGAAGAAGGCTGAACGCCAAAGAATTGATGCTTTTGAACTGTGGTGTTGGAGAAGACTCTTGAGAGTCCTTTGGACTGCAAGGAGATCCAATCAATCCATCCTAAAGGGAATCAGTCCTGGGTGTTCATTGGAAGGAATGATGCTAAAGCTGAAACTCCAATACTTTGGCCACCTCATGCGAAGAGTTGACTCACTGGAAAAGACTCTGATGCTGGGAGGGATTGGGGGCAGGAGGAGAAGGGGACGGGACCGAGGATGAGATGGCTGGATGGCATCACTGACTCGATGGACACGAGTCTGAGTGAACTCCGGGAGTTGGTGATAGACAGGGAGGCCTGGTGTGCTGCAGTTCATGGGGTCGCAAAGAATAGGACACAACTGAGTGATTGAACTGAACTGAACTGAATTGAATATTAAAATAGTATTAACAGTAAGAACTCTGCAGCCAGGAAGCGCCAACCAGCCCTGGGGTTCCTCTTCTGCAGGCTCCTCCCTGGGGAGGTCTCCCACCTTCAGGACCACTCCCCAGGATCCCTGTCCCACTCTCATGACAGGGCCCAGAGTGGAGTCTAGGCCTCCAAGACTCTAAGCTGGATCAAGCAGCAGCAAAGCCGCCACGTTCCTCGTCCCAGGCGTGGGCCCCAGTGAACCTGGCCACCAGCGGCATCAGCCGCCCCATGCTCACGCACTCGGTGTCGTGGCTCTGGGCGCATGGCAGGCTGTGGAAGGCTGCCTGCGCCCACTCGGGGGCTGCCTGAGGCCCCACCGGTGGGGACCCTGCACTCACCCTTGCAGGACCTGCCGTTGGCCGTAATGGTGTAGCCGGGCTCTGGGCACGCGCACTGGTAGCTCCCCGGCACGTTGATGCACTGGAAGGTGCAGAGGACGCCGACGCCCTGGGTGCACTCGTCAATGTCTGCCGGAAAGAGGGTCAGCCCTCAGGAGCCCCCGGCCACCCTGTCCCCGCCCCGGCCTGCGGAGCCGGGGGCCCTTCTCGCAGATGAGGGCAGAGGGGCTGGAGACAGAGCTGCCCAAGGCCACGCTGGACCCACGCGCTGGGGCCTGCCCCCCGGGGCCGCTCCAGGCTTGCGGCGGCCGGCTGAGGGCCCATCAGGAACCAGACACGGCCAGGACGAGGCACAGCTGACCCCTGAGCGACATGGGCTTGGACTGTGGGCATCCACTTACATAGGGACCTTTTTCAACAGTTACTATGGGATCCACCCTTGGGCCAGTCACCCCTGGTGGAACCACAGATACAGAGGGCGAGCTGTAAAGTCACTCCTGACTCCAGGGGAGGGGAGGCCTTGAGCCCTACAGGGTTCAAGGGCAACTATGTGACTTAACCCTTCACCCCACTGAGGTCACGACCATCGTCTCTGCTTTGCAGGGAAGGTGCCTGAAGTCAGACCCGGGAAGCACTTTTCCAGGTACCAGGAAGCCGCATGGCTGGGAAGGGTATGCCGCTCCGACGCTGAGGCCTCCGTGTGCCCGGTGTGCCCCCCTGACCCCGGTGGGGACTCTCACACAGGGGAGGTGCCTCCAGGTGGGGGCCCCGGGTGGACCAGCGGAGGTACCTGTGCAGGTGTGCCCGTCGTCAGCTAGCTGGTAGCCGTGCCTGCAGTAGCACTGGTAGGAGCCGTAGACGTTGGCGCACTCCTGGCTGCACCGCTGGGCCTCACACTCGTTCACGTCTGCGCACAGACCGGCCGGAGGTCACGGAGGAGCCCACCCGGACCAGAGCCGGGACCGAGGTCTCGCTCACATGGAGCCTTCTCTTGAGAGACCATCGGTTCCAGCCTCCACTTGGGGCTGATGGGGAACCCAAGGTCCAGAAAAAGGCAAAGGGTCAGCCGGGGACATGCAGCGAGGCAGGGGCAGGATTGTGGAGTCCTGGCCTGCTGCCTGGAGGAGGCAGCCTGGAGGCAGCTCCCCCAGCGGGGAAGTAGCTGCTGCTGTATTGCGGGCCCACGGCAGCTTGGACAGGTGGCCCTGAGAGGTGTACGAGGAATCTGCCCTCGACCCGCTTCATGGGGCTGGGGGAGAGGCGAGAGCTGGCCTGCGGGGGATGGGGAGGCAGTGAGTGAAGGGCAGTGAGGGGAGCACTGGCTGGACCCTGAGCCCCGTGCAGGAAGGGACTTGTCTCTCGTTCATCCAGCCGAGACCTGCCGAGCTCTGACAAGCGCCGGGTCTGTGCCAAGCTTGGAAACATGGCCCCAAACAAGACGGACAAACCCCCCCACCCCGTGGAGCTGATGAGGTACAGAGCAGCTGGGGGTGGCCCTGTGCATGAGCAGGGGGCGCTGGGGTCAGAGCAGGGTGAGCCACGGTGGGGTGGGGCTGACATCACAGACGCTCTTGGGGCTGCCGCCTGGCCCGTGACCCTCATGGCCCCTCGGCACACACCGCTTTCACACGGGACGACTGCGGGCACAAATGGACGTGTAAGTGCCCAGTCTCTACCAGGGTCCGAGGCCACGCTGGCTCCACCCTCAAGTCTACTGCGCAGCCCGAGAGGAGCGGGTGAGGTAGGGACGAAGGGTGAGGGAAGGCAGAATGGACCACCACGAGGGTGGGCTCGACGGCGTGCCCCCACAGCTCTCCGTGCCCACCTGGCCTGGCGGAGGGGCTCAAAGGTGACGGGAACACAGTGACTGAACGGCAGCCACGGGGTCTGCCTGGGGACCCCATCTGAGTGCCATGTGCCAGAGCCAGGCCTGGCAATGCTCCGCTGCCCCTGGGCTGGACTTGTCCCAGGGAGGCCGGCTCTTTAGCCAGGCCAGGCAATCAGAGAGAGGGGCCTGGCCTGCCTGGGGATCTCAGCAAACTCACCTCCCCAGGAGGAAAGGAAGAACACCTCCTGAGGAAGGTGCCGGGAGAGAGAGTGCCAGCAAGGGTGGGGCTGGAGACCCCACAACCCCTTCACCCCCTCAACCCCTCCCCCTGCACTGAGCAGCCTGGGACCTCCGCCCCCCACCTCAGTCCCAGCAGACCTGGGACAGTCCCTTCCAGGTCATCAGCCCCGGGACAGCCCACAGTGTGTTCTTGTAAGTTTAAACCCACCAGCAACATGTAAAACCCAGCAGAATTTATGCGTGATAAATATCTGGGTTGCTGGGACCTGGAAAACCGTGACTGGTCCGCCTGCACAGCACATGGGGTGCTGCGGGGCCACGGGCCTGTCTCCCGTCTTGCTCGCTCGGCTCCCTGCCCAGACCCCAGGGCACCGCAGTGGTGACCGGGACCAGAGCCCACCAAGGGGCAGAAGCTGGGCTGCCAGCCCTGCACACGGAGACTCCCACCTCTGGGCAGGCAGACAGTAGAGCCAGCCAGCCCCCCGCTCTGAGACGGGGGTTGCTGCAGGAAGCCGTGGGCAGCGGAGGCTGGGGGCTCGGGGCGGCAGCCGCCGTACCTTCACAGTGCTTGCCGTCAGCCGCCAGCAGGAAGCCGGAGGCGCAGGAACAGCGGTAGGAGCCCGGCGTGTTCTCGCACTTGTGCTGGCAGAGACGTGTGGGTGACGTCCAGCACTCGTTCACGTCTGCGGGTGGCAGGTGCAGGGGGCCTCAGGAGGGCAGAGGGGCCTGGACGCCAGCTCCCACCCCCACCCTGGGGCAGAGGAGGGACCCAGGGACCCGAAGGAGCAAGGGGGAGCAGGGGTCAGAGCAGGAAGCAGCCGGGGTGCTGTAGGGAGACGGAGGGATGCGTGGACAGACACAGCCGAAAAGCAAGAAACGAGGGCGACAGGAGCCATGAGGGGTGCCTCAGCTGGGCAGACACACCCAGACAGGGCCAGACAGGCGGGCAGAGCAAGGCGGCTGGGCCTGGGGCAGGCGGGCACTGCCGGGGGCGCATCCCAGCCACCAGCCCCACCTACCGATGCAGGTGCGGCCGAAGGCATCCCGCTGGAAGCCAGGCTTGCAGTCACAGCGGTAGGAGCCGGGGAGGTTGTGGCACACCTGGCTCTCGCCGCAGCGGTGCACACCCGTCTCACACTCGTTCACGTCTGCAGGGGGAGGCCGGTGGGGCACGCTGAGGCCCGAGCTCTGGCCCCTGCAGGAGCCGCCACACACAGGGCCCCCAGGAGGGTGGAGACGGGTGGGGGGGTGGGTTGCGGCAGGCCTCACCCACACACTTGGTCCCGTCCTGGCTGGCGTGGTAGCCGCGCCCACAGATCACCAGGTTCCGCTGGCACGTGTAGGAGCCCACCGTGTTGACGCAGCTGAAGCCGGGCCGGCACGGCTCGGAGAGAGATGTGCACTCGTTGATGTCTGCGGAGGGGTGCGGGTGGCGGGGAGCTGGGTGCAGCCCCTCCTGGGGCCCCAGGCCAGCCCAGGTCAGGGCCGGAAGGTCAGACCCCCCCAGTGCCTGTGTCCCAGGACCCAAGGGTGTTCCCTCCCAGGAGCCGGGCACTGTTGAAAACAGATGGGATACACCTTCATCCAGCCCGGTCCCACAGACGGGAGACAGACCAGAGGAGAAGCAACTCGGCCGTGATCAGACAGCTCCAGGTAATGGGAGCTTCTGTCTGCAAAGGCCTCCAGGGCCCAGGCTCTGACAGTCACGGGGGACACGGAGGCTTGGGGAGGGAAGGGCAGCCACTCAGGCCTGGCCGAGCTCTCAAGCCCGCAGAGCCCATCCCCCCAAGCACCCTCCCGAAAGACTGCCCCCACACCCCACCCCGGGCCTGGCAGGCCCCGCTCACCCACGCAGTTGCCCTCGGGGTCCTGCAGGAAGCCTTCCAGGCAGCGCTGCCGAGCCTGGCAGTAGAAGGAGCCCATGGTGTTGTGGCACACGGCGCCCGCCTGGCAGCTGTGCGTGCCCAGCTCACACTCGTTCACATCTGCCACAGAGACAGGGCCGGGGCTCAGGAGCTGGCGGGCACGCACCCGCACATCCCTGCCACAACCTTGACGATACAAAGGTCTCCCGCATCGCGGGGTGGTGCTGTGGCCCGTGTAGCAGTGACGACGATGTCACCCCTCTCACTGCGGGGCACTCCGAGATGTACCTCTTTACCCAGTGTGCATGGGAACCCAGGGCCGGGGCCAAGACGAGCCCCTTCCCGCATGGGGGAAACTGAGGCACGGGCACAGTTCGGCACTGCTCCTGGGCCGCCTGGCTTGGAGCTTCCAAGGATAGAGCCGCCAGACCTGCGCGTCTCCACTGTCCCCACCAGCCGTGCGGCCCCAGCGGGTCACGGCCCACCCCCGCCCCGCCCCCGCTGCCCAGCACCCACAGTTTACAAAGTGCCGGCCTGTGCCCCTCCTACTCCTCAGCAGGCACGTCAGGCTGTTTCCCCGGATGAGGAAGCCGAGGACGGAGTCAAAAGAACACGCGGGGCTCATGGCATGGCCGAGACCCCGTCAGCCTCCTGACGGCCAGGCCCACCTCCTGCGTGTGTGCATCGTCCATCTGTCCACCCCCTCTGGTTTCCACAGCAGCCCAGTCTCTAGGGGTCCCATACTGGGTTCAAGGACCCCCGAAAGCCTGAGGACACAGCCTCTGCGCAGCCACTCTAGTCTAAGGAGGATGCCCTATCACCAGGTTCCGCTGGCACGTGTAGGAGCCCACCGTGTTGACGCAGCTGAAGCCGGGCCGGCACGGCTCGGAGAGAGATGTGCACTCGTTGATGTCTGCGGAGGGGTGCGGGTGGCGGGGAGCTGGGTGCAGCCCCTCCTGGGGCCCCAGGCCAGCCCAGGTCAGGGCCGGAAGGTCAGACCCCCCCAGTGCCTGTGTCCCAGGACCCAAGGGTGTTCCCTCCCAGGAGCCGGGCACTGTTGAAAACAGATGGGATACACCTTCATCCAGCCCGGTCCCACAGACGGGAGACAGACCAGAGGAGAAGCAACTCGGCCGTGATCAGACAGCTCCAGGTAATGGGAGCTTCTGTCTGCAAAGGCCTCCAGGGCCCAGGCTCTGACAGTCACGGGGGACACGGAGGCTTGGGGAGGGAAGGGCAGCCACTCAGGCCTGGCCGAGCTCTCAAGCCCGCAGAGCCCATCCCCCCAAGCACCCTCCCGAAAGACTGCCCCCACACCCCACCCCGGGCCTGGCAGGCCCCGCTCACCCACGCAGTTGCCCTCGGGGTCCTGCAGGAAGCCTTCCAGGCAGCGCTGCCGAGCCTGGCAGTAGAAGGAGCCCATGGTGTTGTGGCACACGGCGCCCGCCTGGCAGCTGTGCGTGCCCAGCTCACACTCGTTCACATCTGCCACAGAGACAGGGCCGGGGCTCAGGAGCTGGCGGGCACGCACCCGCACATCCCTGCCACAACCTTGACGATACAAAGGTCTCCCGCATCGCGGGGTGGTGCTGTGGCCCGTGTAGCAGTGACGACGATGTCACCCCTCTCACTGCGGGGCACTCCGAGATGTACCTCTTTACCCAGTGTGCATGGGAACCCAGGGCCGGGGCCAAGACGAGCCCCTTCCCGCATGGGGGAAACTGAGGCACGGGCACAGTTCGGCACTGCTCCTGGGCCGCCTGGCTTGGAGCTTCCAAGGATAGAGCCGCCAGACCTGCGCGTCTCCACTGTCCCCACCAGCCGTGCGGCCCCAGCGGGTCACGGCCCACCCCCGCCCCGCCCCCGCTGCCCAGCACCCACAGTTTACAAAGTGCCGGCCTGTGCCCCTCCTACTCCTCAGCAGGCACGTCAGGCTGTTTCCCCGGATGAGGAAGCCGAGGACGGAGTCAAAAGAACACGCGGGGCTCATGGCATGGCCGAGACCCCGTCAGCCTCCTGACGGCCAGGCCCACCTCCTGCGTGTGTGCATCGTCCATCTGTCCACCCCCTCTGGTTTCCACAGCAGCCCAGTCTCTAGGGGTCCCATACTGGGTTCAAGGACCCCCGAAAGCCTGAGGACACAGCCTCTGCGCAGCCACTCTAGTCTAAGGAGGATGCCCTGGGAGGAGAGGGCCAGGGGTGCCAGGCGTCCAGGGAGCCAAGACCGCTCCCCAGGGGTCAGGGTTCTCTAAAGGGTGCTTGCCATTGACCTGCGTGTGCCCTGGGCATGTGTGGGTGTGCACAGGTGTGCTACAAGGGGTCTGGGCTCCTCTCCTCTCAGCTCATTCCACCCCTGCTCTGAGCCCAGCTCAGGGCCTGGCACAGAGTGTGTTTGGTCACTTCCCTGAGCTCATGCCCAACCTCAGAGTTGCTTCCCTTTAAAACTTTCTGGGCTTGCAACAATGGAGCACTGCTCTGGGCCTCATCTCCTGGGTGACATCCTTCTGGACGTTTAAATAAACTGTCACCCATCACGTGTGAAATAGAGTCCCAAGTCCTTGCCTACCTGGGCCTGCCAACCCAGCACCCTCCTTCCACTGGCAGTGTGCCCCTAGCCAGAACTTCCCTCTGTGCCGTGTACCAAGGCCCCCTCCTGTCCTACCCCCTAAGGGCTGGCACCTCTGCTTCTGGCACCCTTCCCAGGGGTCTGCATCCTGTAGGTCCTAGCCTCGACATCACCCCCACAGGGGGCTGGCCTCTTTGGACCCCCAACTAAAGCAAAACCCAGCCTTAGCTCTGCCATCCTGGTGTGCTTGTGAGCCCCTGCCTCCCTGGTCAAGAGACCAGACAGAGAAACACGCCCTCACAGCACCCCCACCACCCAGAACCCTGCCGGGGCCATAAACAAAGCCGGGGGAGCAGCTGCTGAAATGGCTCAGCGGAACTTCTCTTTCCTGAGGTTAGAATCTTCTGGTTAAAAAGGACAGAAATGACCCTTCTGTGGGAACGGAGGCACGAAGAGGAGAGTAAGATGACCCAGACACGTTTACCTCGCCCCTCCCCCGCCACCAGTTTGGAGGCCACCTCTGCCCCCAAACACCATCATCTGTGGGGTCTCG
>SJYG01000305.1:2264788-2274912 GCA_006410535.1 Litocranius walleri | reverse complement strand
GGTGAGGGGGCGGGGCGGGGCGGGGCGGGGCGGGGCCTGCAGCCAGCCCTCCTCACCTGTGCACTGGCCCTCCTCGAGCCTGTAGCCCGGCTGGCAGGTCAGGGCCTCGTAGCACTGGAAGGAGCCCACCGTGTTGACACAGTGCTCGCTGCGGCTGCACGTGTGCCGGTCTGTCACGCACTCGTTGATGTCTGCGGGAGGGCCAGGCCGTCAGGGACTGCGGGTGGTCCTGGGGACCAGCCCCGCCCTCCAGGTGCTCGCCTGCCAGACAGCGGCAGGCTCTGTGCCACCACCCATTCAACAAAGATTTATGAAGCACGTGCCTGGTGCCAGCAGCACCGTGCTTGGCCCCAGGGCCCCCGGTGAGCAAGACAGACAGGAACCCTGCCGCGGGGCACACTCAGAGGAGGACACCCAGCAGACAGACCTAAGAGAGAGGGTAGTCTGGAGTCTTATGGAAGAAACAGTGGGGCGGAGGAGACCAGGAGTGGGGGGCACAAAGGGTCATCAGGGCAGAGGGCACTTGAGCAGTCATCTGAAGAGATCCAGGACGAGCCAAACACATCCCAGGCTGAGGGGGCAGGTTCAGGGTAGGGTCCAGATGGTGCGGTGTGGGGGGAGGAGATGATCAGGAGACACGGGGGGAGGTGGGAGCCATCGAGGGTTCCAGCAGAGGAGGAGAGCAGACTGACTTGTTTGTAACGGGCCCCTGGCTGAGTGTGAACACTTGAGGGGTTCATAGAATAGGAGATGAAGGGGCTGAGGCTGCCATCCACAGAGGCGAGGAGACAGTCACGTTCTGAAAATAATGTGAAAGGCAAAGCAACAGATCTACGATGGATGAGAGGAAGGAGAGAGGAGAAAAGAAGCCAAGGGGTCTGGCCAAGCAGCTGGGCAGCTGAGGATGGGGCCAGCTGAGGGGAGCAGGCTCGCAGAGGAAGGCTGGGAGCCTTGGAGGTGACACCGAGTCCTGCCTCAGAGTTCACAGAACGGGTCTTAGTGAAGCTGGGAACTTGGGAGTGGGGGAGGCTAAGGTCACCTGGGGGGCAGGACAGGCACTGAAGAGGTCTAGAACCCACACCTGGTGGGAGCAGGTGGTGGGGGATGCCAGCAAAGGAGGGAGAAGCAGCTGCTGCAGAGGGAACCCAGAGCATGACCAACGCAGACGCACGCACAGAGGACCACGAGCGACCCCACCCGGCCGCACCGGCGCAGCAGTCCTTGCTGATCCCTCATTCCCTGGACACGCCTCAGTGAGCACCTATTCTGTGGCCTAGCTGCGTGGGGGCCACCCCGAGCTGGCAGGGAGTGGGGGCAGGCGGGTGGAGGCACTGGGGAGGAAGGCGCACGGTCTCGGGAGCACCGCCTGCTCGGGGGCTGGAATGTCAGGGTCGCTCTGGCGGACACTAAGATCAGAGCTGATCCTACAAGCAGGACGGGGACACAGTGGAGAGGAGGGGTACTGGGCTATGCGGGAAGTGTGTGTTAGTCACTCAGCCGTGTCTGTGCGACCCCATGGACTGCAGCCCACCAGGCTCCTCAGTCCATGGGATTGTCCAGGCCAGTATACTGCAGTGGGTGGCCTTTCCCTTCTCCAGGGGATCTGCCCAACTCAGGGATCGAACCCAGGTCTCCTGCATCGCAGGTGGATTCTTTATTTTCTGAGCCACCAGAAAACAAACGCTCCCAAACTCCCAGGTGAGCTGACTGGTGTATAAGCTGAGCCAAGCCTGGTTGGGCAGGGATGAGGGAGAATAAAAGGGGATTCTGGACCCACAGTTTCCAAGAAAGGCTTGGCTCAGTGAGACAGAGACTTCTGATTTACAGGCTGGATTGGCACTTTCTCAGGACCCCAGAAACATCATGGGTCAGGAGCCCCCCGGCCCCCAGTCCCCACCCTGCTCCGGAGCCTGGGAGGAAGCATGTGGAGGGATGACGGCAGATGCCACTGACTGCACGGCTCACTAGGGATCCGGTGATTTAGAGAAGGAGTCCCCAACCCCACGGGTCTGCGTGCTGTCAGAAGCCGGGCCATGCAGCAGAAGGTGCGCCGTGGGCAAGCGGGCACCGCTCCGCTGCCGTTCCCCATCACTCACGTTACGCCCTGAGCCATCCCCCTCCTCCCCGTGGAAACCCTGTCCCCACAAAGCCAGTCCCTGGTGCCAAAGAGGGTGCAGACCGCTGGCTTAGAGGAAATGCCCTTCCATGACCTTGAACACTCCTTCCCAGCTAAGGAACTAGGTCTCACAGAGGGGATGTGACTGGACCAAAGTCCCACAGCCTGCAGGTGGCAACAGGAACAGAGCTCAGAGTGCCCAGCCCTTTCCTCCCTCGCAGAGTGGGCCGCAGAGCCAGGGCTCCCATCTTCCCAAAGCCCAGCCCACCTGGAACACTCTTCCCCAGGGCCCATGACAGTCCTCAAGGGACAGGGCATAACAGGCCCACAGAAAAGCACAGGAGGTTCCCCCACAGAGGTTGCCAGCCTGTCAGAAGTCCTCTGGACTCGGCACCACTCAGTCCTGTCCCACTTTGGCTTACATACCTCCAGTGACGGGAAGCTCACTATCTATGCAGGCTGCCTCAGTATAACACATTTGTTGAATCATTATTATGACATCAAACTCTAACAAGTTCTTTACACGGACTCATCTAACCAGCACAGTGACCCTTGGAGGTAGATCCTATTTCTCTTTTCATGGGTGAAGAAACATGAGTCTCAGAGAGATTAAATGACTGGTCTTGGGTCCTACAAGTAGAAAGTGGCAGAGCCAGGGCTTGAACCCAGGCGGTCTGGCCACAGAGGCCACACTCTTCACCTGGGCACCCATCTCCTGTCTCACCAGCCGAGGTTAACAGAATACGCCTGGAGCTTACAAACGCACCACAGAAGACACGTTTGTGGACAGACAAGTGATGCAAAGAATGAGTGCTCACAGACGAGATGAACACGTGCACGGAACAAGGATGGAGAGGAGACCGGTGTCCAGGCAGGATGATGAGGAGGGAAAGGCTGAGCGAACCATAAACCTTGCTGAATGGAGGCACCTCTGCTCTTTAACCCCCAAACCTGTTTTCCAGCCGCCCGGCAACCCCTTTGAGAACAAAGTCATCTGTCGAACCAGCAGGAAAACCTGCACACCGCATCCTGGGAGGGTGCTGGCGGGCCTCATGGACCATCCTCCCAGACACACACACAGACACGACCCAGACGGGAGGAGCTGCCGACAAGCAGGCTCCGCAGGGCTCATGTTGTGCCCACGGCCGGGGGGCAAACATGTCTGCAGCGGCCACGCAGATGCCCAGCGGTGGCGGGTGAGGCAGAGGACATGCCCAGGCTGGGCATGGTCCCCAAGCACAGAGGCGACGGGCGGGGGGTCTGGGCGCAAGCTGTTCCCACCTGCACGTGCTTCCTGCTGCTGCCCTTCCTCCCCGTGTGCCCTTCTCATCTCCCATGTCCCTGCCGTCCCTGGTGATTGTCCAGGCCAGTATACTGCAGTGGGTGGCCTTTCCCTTCTCCAGGGGATCTGCCCAACTCAGGGATCGAACCCAGGTCTCCTGCATCGCAGGTGGATTCTTTATTTTCTGAGCCACCAGAAAACAAACGCTCCCAAACTCCCAGGTGAGCTGACTGGTGTATAAGCTGAGCCAAGCCTGGTTGGGCAGGGATGAGGGAGAATAAAAGGGGATTCTGGACCCACAGTTTCCAAGAAAGGCTTGGCTCAGTGAGACAGAGACTTCTGATTTACAGGCTGGATTGGCACTTTCTCAGGACCCCAGAAACATCATGGGTCAGGAGCCCCCCGGCCCCCAGTCCCCACCCTGCTCCGGAGCCTGGGAGGAAGCATGTGGAGGGATGACGGCAGATGCCACTGACTGCACGGCTCACTAGGGATCCGGTGATTTAGAGAAGGAGTCCCCAACCCCACGGGTCTGCGTGCTGTCAGAAGCCGGGCCATGCAGCAGAAGGTGCGCCGTGGGCAAGCGGGCACCGCTCCGCTGCCGTTCCCCATCACTCACGTTACGCCCTGAGCCATCCCCCTCCTCCCCGTGGAAACCCTGTCCCCACAAAGCCAGTCCCTGGTGCCAAAGAGGGTGCAGACCGCTGGCTTAGAGGAAATGCCCTTCCATGACCTTGAACACTCCTTCCCAGCTAAGGAACTAGGTCTCACAGAGGGGATGTGACTGGACCAAAGTCCCACAGCCTGCAGGTGGCAACAGGAACAGAGCTCAGAGTGCCCAGCCCTTTCCTCCCTCGCAGAGTGGGCCGCAGAGCCAGGGCTCCCATCTTCCCAAAGCCCAGCCCACCTGGAACACTCTTCCCCAGGGCCCATGACAGTCCTCAAGGGACAGGGCATAACAGGCCCACAGAAAAGCACAGGAGGTTCCCCCACAGAGGTTGCCAGCCTGTCAGAAGTCCTCTGGACTCGGCACCACTCAGTCCTGTCCCACTTTGGCTTACATACCTCCAGTGACGGGAAGCTCACTACCTATGCAGGCTGCCTCAGTATAACACATTTGTTGAATCATTATTATGACATCAAACTCTAACAAGTTCTTTACACGGACTCATCTAACCAGCACAGTGACCCTTGGAGGTAGATCCTATTTCTCTTTTCATGGGTGAAGAAACATGAGTCTCAGAGAGATTAAATGACTGGTCTTGGGTCCTACAAGTAGAAAGTGGCAGAGCCAGGGCTTGAACCCAGGCGGTCTGGCCACAGAGGCCACACTCTTCACCTGGGCACCCATCTCCTGTCTCACCAGCCGAGGTTAACAGAATACGCCTGGAGCTTACAAACGCACCACAGAAGACACGTTTGTGGACAGACAAGTGATGCAAAGAATGAGTGCTCACAGACGAGATGAACACGTGCACGGAACAAGGATGGAGAGGAGACCGGTGTCCAGGCAGGATGATGAGGAGGGAAAGGCTGAGCGAACCATAAACCTTGCTGAATGGAGGCACCTCTGCTCTTTAACCCCCAAACCTGTTTTCCAGCCGCCCGGCAACCCCTTTGAGAACAAAGTCATCTGTCGAACCAGCAGGAAAACCTGCACACCGCATCCTGGGAGGGTGCTGGCGGGCCTCATGGACCATCCTCCCAGACACACACACAGACACGACCCAGACGGGAGGAGCTGCCGACAAGCAGGCTCCGCAGGGCTCATGTTGTGCCCACGGCCGGGGGGCAAACATGTCTGCAGCGGCCACGCAGATGCCCAGCGGTGGCGGGTGAGGCAGAGGACATGCCCAGGCTGGGCATGGTCCCCAAGCACAGAGGCGACGGGCGGGGGGTCTGGGCGCAAGCTGTTCCCACCTGCACGTGCTTCCTGCTGCTGCCCTTCCTCCCCGTGTGCCCTTCTCATCTCCCATGTCCCTGCCGTCCCTGGCGACCCATGCTGCATTCTCCAGGGAGGGTGTCCAGACGCTGCCGGCTGGAACGGCCTCTCCCTCGGCCTGTGCCCCTGCTGTGGCATTTCCCAGTCTGCCCCAAACCTCGCTACCCTGGGTCCCTCTCGGGTCAGGTCCACAATGTTTCCTCCGAGAAAACCTCAGACCCTCCCCACCCAGCCATGGGAGACCAGCTGCCCAGGAGGGCTCCACAACTCAGGGTCACACAGCAAACAGACACCCAGCTGAGCTATACAGCCCTGCACCGTCCGGACCCCAGCTCCATCCGTTTGCCTCCGAAGGGACTCTGGCCCCATTGAAGTATGATCGCAGCAGCTGAGGTCACGTGCTCACTGTGCCTGGCGTGCTGGCGAGGCCACACACATGTCACATAATCGCCAAATGGGGAGCAGTGCCTTGAGCACCCCCCTTCTCACAGGCCCAAGAGGAAGCTCAAGACCAAGAGATACCAAGTGGCCCTGCTCTGAAGCGGGGCCTCTTGCCCCCAGACCCCACATCCTGTCCTGCTGCCCACGCATCTCAGTGGCCCCCCCTTCAGTGAGCAGCCGGGTCACACCTTGGTTCCAGCCCTGACTCAGGCCCATCCCTGGGGAGAGCGGCTTCCCAGGGGGTCAGTGGAGAAGCAGGGCAGGACATCAGGAGAGCGTGGGGGCTGTGCTGAGAGCTCACATGCAAAGGTCGGGCCCTTTGGCACGTGGCCACGGGCGTGGCGGGCAGGCGTGGAGCAGAGCAGGGGGCGTGGAAGCAGGTGGGGCTCTGGCTTACCCACACACTTCCTGTGCATGTTGAGGATAAAGCCCTCAGCACAGACCACTGTGTGATTGACACAGTAGAAGGATCCCAGGGTGTTCACACAGAACTGTCGCCGGTTACAATCGTGAGCACCCAGCAGGCACTCGTCTTGGTCTAGCGATACGTCGCGAGAGGAGAAACAGAAGGGCCGTTAGAGAGGTGTGGCCCCCAGTGACAGATGGGGAGACTGAGGCCCAGAGGGGCAGGGAGCTGCCCGGGGCCTCTCAGCCCATCCATCAGCGGTCCCTCTGGGCTTTGGGCCCAAGTCTGAGTTTGTGCAGTTAAGAGATGTGGGAGCAGGAGCTCTGGTAAGGACAGGGGGCCAGGTGAAGCTCAAAGAGGGCAGACAGCCTGCCGGGGTAACGCAGCGGGCGGGACCAGAGGCTGTCCCTCACCCATGCTCCGGAGACACTCCACCTCCACGGATGGCCAGAGGAGTCGCAGATGCTGGGGGCTGCAAACCTGAGCACTTAGGGGCCAGGCTAGGGACATCCACAGGAGCAGGGTCCCAGGGGGCTCCGTGGGCAATGCTGAGCCTGTGCTCTGTCCAAAGGGGAATCGGGGCTGCGGGTTCGGATATTATAAAGATCCGAGAAAAATCTGAAATTTGGATTCTTCTAGAAACAGTTCTGGAGCTGTCACTGTTGGTCACCTGGTGGATGATTTTAAATAGGATGGAGCCCAGCAGGACTCCCTTGCAGGGCAGGCTGTGCCCACGGAACACCCTCGCACGCAGCCCCTGACCTGCTGGGGGCCCTGCAGAGAGCAGCAGGGGCCTGGAGGAGCAGGGACACGGGCCCAGGAGAGACACAGGTCCTGGGAGGCGGGGAGCAGAGGCAGCTTGGCCCCCACCATCTGAGAGAAAGGCTTGCCAGGCACTGCCACGCCGTGCCGTGCACGCTGGGCAAGTCTCCCGCCCTTTCTGGGCATAAGGATGGTTTCCGTCCACACCGGAGCGGTCTTGGGCAAGTGGCCGGAGGAGGGTTTTGGCTGCTGACAGGGATAGGGGTCTTTCCCAGACAAACGTAACCCCTCAGGAGCCCCACCAGCGTCATGGCTCCTGAACGTGAACTAAAGCATAAAGCATCTCTGATACCATCGGCTCGCTCTGTGCCCACGCCACCGCCCAACACGGAGGGGCTCCAGGTGACGCTCACTGCAGTAACCACGCCCTGATGGGCCCACAGGGCAGACCCCTCGCCCCGAGACGAGACCCAGACTGAGCAGGCTCACGGGTTCGAAAGGGAAGCACTTCCAGACCCTTTCCAGCCCCTCTGTGAAGGTGGCGTCACCGACACCCACACCCCTCCGTGGTTTCTGAGAGCAGGGCCTCCAGCTGGGCCGCCCCCGCCTAGCCTTGCTCCCCAGGGCGGCCAGTGGGAGGCACTGCCTGCTGTCCTGGCCTCACCCACGGCTGGAACAGGGGCTGTGAGCGAGAGGAGGCGTCTTAGGCGCTCAGTCGTGTCCAACTCCTTGCGACCCCATGGACTGTAGCCCGCCAGGCTCCTCTGCCCTTGGGGATTCTCCAGGCAAGAATACTGGAGTGGGTTGCCGTGCATTCCTACAGGGGATCTTTCCGACCCGGGGATCAAACCCAGGCCTCTTGCGTTACAGGCAGCTTCTTTACCATCTGAGCCACCAGCAGGGCTAACAGAAAGGTCCCATCGAGATACGAACTCGGATTGCTGGATTCAGAGTCTGGAGTGCTCACCATTACAGGGGCAAGGCGGTCACAAGCCAAGACAGGCCACTCATGGGGGGTGACCGCAAGGACAGAGCCGGTCAGAGCAGGGCCCAGGGGGAAAGGTCCTCCCCAGACCTACTGGGTCAGATCCCTAGGGCCAGGTGGCATTCTCAGGATCGGCGTGGTCCCAGGCCCCCAGGGGACCGGCGGCACGCTCAGGTTTGGGAAGGCCCGCTCCAGGGGGCGGCGGGGCTGCAGTCACCCCGCGTGCCCACTGGGGCTGCACGCACACCTGGCACGTGGTGTGGCAGCGGTCTCAGCCGTTCCCCGTGCCGCCGGCGGTCGCGACAGCCACGCCTGCTCCCCGCTGTTGGCATAGCGGGCCTCAGCCCTGGACCACCTCCCCCACGCCGGGCCCGCTCAGGTGTGCGGAGGGCAGGGACTCACCTTCACAGGACACGCCATCTGCCATGATGGCGAAGCCAGGAAAGCAGGAGCACACGGCCGCGTCCCCGATGACCTTGCAGACCTGCTTGCAGGGTCCGTTGTCTGCCAGGAAAGTGGACGCGTTAGCCGCTCAGTCGGGTCTGCCTCTTCGCAACCCCATGGACTGCAGCCC
The DNA here is from genome assembly GCA_006410535.1 of Litocranius walleri. NCBI lineage: Eukaryota > Metazoa > Chordata > Mammalia > Artiodactyla > Bovidae > Litocranius > Litocranius walleri. The sequence goes on along the minus strand of SJYG01000305.1, from coordinate 2,266,404 downwards.
CACCAGGCTTCTCTGTCCCTGGGATTCTCCAGGCAAGATTACTGGAGTGTGTTGCCATGCCCTGCCCCAGGGTATCTTCCCGACCCAGGGATTGAGCCCGCATCTCCTGCCTACACGCGGAAGGGCCGGGAGCCGGGGAATCCCAGTCCTGACCCTTTCCACAAGGTCTCCCCTCCCTGCTCACACCCTGCTGGGGTCTGGGCTCCACCACCATCACCCAGCCCTCCCTCAAGGGCCAGGGATGCCGGCAGAAGGAGATGGGGAGGGCGGAGGGGAGGATGCAGAGAACTTCCCGGGAGTCACTGAATGCAGGCTGCACGGCGCCGGGCCAAGCGGAGATTCCACGCTCTCGGTTTTACAGAAACCGAGCCTGAAGGCAGCTGACAGGCCATCCGGGGGCCACACACGCTCGTCCCAGGCCGCGTTCCCCATCTCACCTCTCCCAGCGCAGACAGCGAGCTCAGCCAACCTCCCTGAGCAGAAGCACCCCTTGGCAGGGCCACCTTGCTCATGCCCAGCCCCGGAGGGCTCCCTGCCTGCCCGCGGCCGGGTTTACCTTGGCAGGTGTTGGGGTGAGGCACAGACAATGCGATGGTGTTGGGGGCCTCCTGGGGGGACTCGGGCCTCTGTGCAGACTCCTCGGCGGCCTCCGGCTTGGAGGGCCCGCCATCTGTCACGGGCAGGGCAGACAAGCGAGGGCGTCTCATGTCTGCAGTCAACCTCAGGCCCTTACAGGTGTCACTTGGGGCACTCAAGCGGGGGAGGCTCATTTCACACACACACCCCGTCCCCTCGATCCCCAGGCAGAGGGAACGGAGGCTCAGGGAGGAACACATTTCAGGCAAGATCCACCTCACAGCTAATCAGAGTCGGGGGCAGGGAGGGGGAACAGTCTCCAGACTCAGATGACTCTACCCTGGAAGCTGGCAGGGAGAAAGTCCTGGACCGGGGGCTGGGCCTGACCGCCGCAGGCCCAGTGCTGGGGACACAGTGTGGGGACATGGGGGCCTCCTCCGTGGCCCTGAGATTGAATCCAGGGCAGATGCTGGGGCTCCCCTGCAGACGGAGCTCCAGGAAGGAGCCATCTGCCTGGGCTCACAAACCGATTGCTCAGGACCCCTGGCAACTGCGGGTTCCTACATGTGCATGGCGGGAGAGGCAGGACTAACCCCCACCCCAGGAGCGCCACGCCCTGCTGGCAGGGCCAGCCCCGCCCCCACCTCCTGGGCCCTCACCTGGGCGGCAGGTGCGGCCGTCACCCTGCAGGGAGAAGCCGGGGAAGCAGGCGCAGCGGTAGGAGCCCACCGTGTTGATGCACAGGTGCTGGCACAGCTCCCCCGGGAGGAGCAGGCACTCGTCCTGGTCGTCGCCTGGCAGGCTGTTGGGCAGCTCAGTCTCCGTGCCCAGCGACAGGGCCTCCCGGCTCGGCGACTCTGCCTCTGAAACTGGGGCGGGGGTCCGTGCTCGTGGTGAGAGCCAGGCTGCCCCAGCAAGTGGCTGAGACCACACCACAGGCCCTCAGGAAATCTGATCAGGTCCTCCCCAGAACCTTTCATGTGCTCAGCTGAGACAGCATGATGAAGGATGGAGGGGCGGGTGGGTGGAGGGACTGTCTC
>SJYG01000305.1:2238862-2263935 GCA_006410535.1 Litocranius walleri | reverse complement strand
TGAAACAGCAAATGGGAGGGTGGGTGGGTAGAGAGCGGAGGGAGATGGGTGGCACGCAGCTGTGCAGAATGGATGGTTAAATAGAAAAGCGAACGAGCCCACCGCCTTGAAAATGACAGGAGTCTACCATCAGAAGCCACAGAAGAACTCTGTCCAGAGCAGACCTTGCAAAGGTGACCAAGGTCCCCAGAGAAGGCCAGCGGGCACCAGCCTTGTTTCGCAGCCCCAGCAGCTGCCCCGTCACCCACTGGCCCCCAGGCCTGCTTGGGGAGCAGCACCCACCTCTCCGTGGTACGGCCTCAGGCTCTGGAGGCCGGCGGACCTCGGGCACAATGAGGGGGTCTTCGCCCTCACAGCAGGAGAGCATGACGTGGTTGCAGGGGTAGCCGAGGTTGGGGTTGGACTCGCACTCCAGGCCCTCAGCCCGCACGCGGAGCCCCAGGCCGCAGCAGTCACAGCATTGCTGGAGAGGAACGGATGGTCGCTGCCCAGCCCGCAGGCCTTCCCCCGGCCCGAGGGCCCACGGGCTCAGAGGAGGGGCTGATAAACGGGAGTGAATTCACCCCTCTCTTGTTTCTTCTGCCCAGGACGTGTTCTCCAGGGACAGACGTCTCACCTGTCCCCATGTCCTATGTCTAGCTCAGCTAGTGCAAGTGTTTTTTAATAATTCATAAATGACTTCTTATGAAAGAAGTTAACTACAAGTTAACCCCTGGCCCCACCCATTAACTGCCCTGTATTTACCAGCAGACTCCTATTCTGGCTGCCTAGAAGATCGTGCTCCCCATGGCCTCTTGAAGCTGGAGATAGCAGTCGGTGGGTGAAGCTTTCGGGAGAGCTCTTAACTGGGGTCAACTCAACTTGAAAACACATCTTTTTACATTCCTACTTCCTCCTTTCCGGAACAGATGTGATGGCTGGAGCTCTAGCAGCTATCTTGTGTCATGAGGTGACCTTAGCGATGGAAACTACAAGCTTAAATAGGATGAAGTGGAAATACAGACGCTTGGGTGCTCAGAGATATTTTTAGATTCGCTGTGCCAGCCTGCCTGCCTCCAGAATCAAAGCCTGTGATTTGTTTAAACTACTGTGGCAGACTGGCTGCAGTAACAGTGCCAGCTGCTCACTCTTCCTGTGTCCTGTCTTTGCAGAGTGACAGTGCTGATTCTCCTACTGAAAAAGACGGTTCATGTCCCAGTCTCTTGACTGTGCTCGTGACTTGCTTCAGCCGACAAGAGGAGGCAGAGTGAGGGCCCTTCTCAGCCCTGGCCACAAACAGCCCTGCACACCTCTACTTTCTGTGTCGGAGACCGGCCCACCCGCGACCAGAAGAAGCCCACGCTAGTCTGCTGGACATTGGGACCCCATGGAGCAGAGAAACACTGTCCCAAGAGACGGCCATCCTGCGTCCAGCCAGCAGAGCCACTGGCTCAGAGCAGCCACACACAGACCAAAAGAGAAGACAAAAGCCCGTGAGGGCAGGGGATCTTGTGTGACCCATTTCTGTGTTCTGCGTGACACACAGCCCGGCACACACTGCTGTTCCATCAACATTCCCGAATGAATGGGTCCATGGGGCCGCCCCCAGGAGGGAGCCCCACAGCCTGCCCGCTCCCTCTGCCCTCGAGGACCTGCGGACTCGGGCCACGAGCCCCGGGGTAGCTTGCCTTGTACAGGGAGACACCGCAGGTGTCGTTGTCCTCGTCCCCGCAGGCCTCGCCCTCCTTGGCGCCCAACACGCCGGCCATGCAGCTCTTCTCCTTCAAGTAGGACACGCAGCAGTGCTTCTGGGCCGTCCTGCAACAGAGCCGCGCCTCAGCCCCACCGAGCACCCCATCCTCCAGGGACCCCGCTCTCCCAGAGGAGGACACTCGGCTCAGGGAAGGAAAGCCCCGCCGAGTTCCACTGTGGGCAGGGTCCCTGCTGGCGCGGGGGCAGCAGCCAGATGGCACATCCCCACCAAGTGCCATGAGCTCTGTTCTCAGCTTAACCAGGGTGACTCAGGCCTGGGCCCCACGGGGCTCCGGGCTCGGTGTCCCTGACCAGTGGTGGGGGTCAGCGTCCCTGGTCCTGCCTCCAGTAACTGTAGGGCTGAGAGAGCCAATGGAGCAGCACCCAAGACAGAGGGGATGAAAAAGCAGGCTTCAGCCTCGCTTGAGGAAGGCCACGTCCCAGCAAGGGCCAGCTGGGGGCAGGAATGGCTGCCTATGAAATGCTGAGGCTCCCACCACAGGAGGGCTACAAGCAAGCACCGGAGTGCTAGGTTCCAGACTCACGAAGAAGGCACGCCCTAACGCCTAGGCAGCCGAGAGCAAGGGGGCGAGGCTAGCGTCTGAGCATTTCTAACAGAGGCTTCCCAGGTGGCTGTGCTTAAAGAACCCGCCTGCCAACGCAAGAGAGGCGAGAGACTCGCGTTCGATCCCTGGGTCGGGCAGACCCCCTGGAGGAGGGCACGGCAACCCACCCCAGCATTCCTGCCTGGAGAACCCATGGACAGAGGAGTCCATGGGGCCGCGCGGGACTGCGCAGCTCGGCACCCAGCAGAGGCTTGGCGCGTGGAGAGCAGGAACCTGCACGCGTTAGTCAGATGAGCAGGCGGGTTCTTCACCAGCTGAGCCTCCGGGACAGTAGGAAGCACGGATCTAATCCAGGCCAGTCTCCAGGGAGCTGTGTGGCTGGGGGTGAATCACATGCCCTCTCTGAACCTTATGTAGAAAGAGGAGCAGCCTGGACGAGATAGCGCGTCCCAGGAATAAAGGGGGGGTGAATGCCTGAGAGGACGCCCCCTGGGCCTGGCACAGGGAGGGCGTGGGTAAAAAGGCTTCCTTTGCTGAGTCAACCGTCAGAGGAAGCGATCAAGGCCCAAGGCTGAGCAGGGCCCCGGGGCAGCACCTGGTCAGAGAAGCAGCCAGCTGCTCCCGGGGGATGGCGGGCCCAGTCACCTGCTCCCAGCTGCCCACTTCTGACTGGCCAGCCGCTCGTCTGCACAGTGGACTGGCCCTGAGAGCTCCCCACACTTGGAGAGCGCCCGCGGGCCTGAGGTGTGCGGTGGGCTCTGGGGCAGCGCAGGGTCTGGGGCTGGGGATGCGGGGACGCAGGGCCAGCTCCCGCCCTACCTGCACACGCCACCCTCGGCGCCGCTCTCGGGGATGTCCAGGCACTCGTCGCTGTCGATGGCCCACTGCTGCCCGGCTGCACAGCACGTCTCGATCAAGTCCTTTGTGGACACTGCAGGTGGCAATGCAAGCAGAGTCAGTGCCCGGATGGGGCCCGCGGTGCCCAGGGGTGCAGGCCCAACAGGTATGGAGGCTGCTGGCACCCGGCCAGATTCCCGTCCATCGCTGGGCAGGGGCCTCGCCCACCTGCTGCCACCCATGCGGGCCGCTGCCAGCCCACAGCTCGCAAGCACGACCGTTTCGGCAGAGCTGCCTGGGCGGCTAAGTCCAGCTGGGGGTAGCCGACCACTGGCTAGGCGGGGTTCACAGACCCACTCCGTCTCCAAGGGGACAGCCCAGTGGGACCAGGAGTATCATCAGCTCCTTCCCCGGTCCCCTCCTTGGGCAGTTTCACTGAACGAACCACAATGTGCCCAAGAACCTCCAACTCAGACTCTGCCTCTGAGGGACCAGATAAGACTCCAAGACGCGAGCAGCGGCATCACCATCGGGGAAAGTTCCTGGGGAGGACGTGTGTGATGACTGGGGAGGACGTGTGTGATGACTGGGGAGGGCAGGAGGAGCTCGGGCTTGGGAGAAGGTCTTAAAGGCACAGACCACAGGTTAAAACATGGATGCCTCTTCCTACCTCAGAATTCACGTTCCCTGAATAACCAAGAGCTCTGTGGACAAACACAACACACTGCTGGCAGGTTGGGAGGTGTTTTTGGAGCGTCCACACTGACAAAGAGTTGCTACTGAGAAATACAGTAACCTCCTGGAAACAAACAGGAAAACAACCAACCCCCGAAGCAGAGTATCTGTGAAGCCAGAAAAATGGGAAAGAGTGATGAATGCCAGGCACAGGAGGGAGCCCTGGGCATGGGAGAGGTGGCCGCAGCAGCCAGTGCGGGTGGATGCCTGGCCCCTCGGACAGTCAGGCGCGTCGGCACCCCGGGCCCAGCGGTCCTGCTCCCGGCGTCTACGGCAGGACAGCCATCATCGCACGGGCCTGCGTTCCACCAGCTCGAGGATGCTCGCTCCAGTGAGGCTTATGCAAGTCGAGAGGAGGCAGCCTGAGTGCTCACCACTGGAGTCTGTCTTAGCAGGAGAGAGTCTTGCTAAGATGATAAGGAACCGGGAAATAAGGAAGGTAATTAACGCAACCATTTGCCTCCGTGGTCTAAAAACAAATGACATCCAAAGACGAAGCCCAACTTGGACGCCTATGTACATGCTGAGGAGCAGCACAGCTTCAGAGAATAACTTTGCACCTGGGTCCACGACTCAGGGCTACCGCGTATAGTCCTCTCTCTCCCTGAAGACTGAGCATCCACCTCTTATCCAGACCCACAGCTGCACAGCTGCCAGAGCCTACGAGGCCTTCTAAATGTCCTTGAGCACTTCACAGAACCCAGCAGGGCTGAGGAACTAAAGCACCAAGACACGCCAGCAGCCTGCAAGGTTCCCGCAACAGAGAGCTCACCAAGAGCCATCTGCGTCATTGGCGTAGCGTGCATTTCAAGTCACTGAGCTCTGCTGAGTTTCACTTTCCCTTCTGAAAGCAGGGGCAATAAGCTCTGACATCAAACTGAAGGCTGTTCTGAGGCACCAGGAGGAATGCAAAACATTCTTGAAAACCAGTGTCTACCAAAACAATTAACAAACATCACACCCATCAGACACATGCCCCACTGCAGGCAGAAATACGGCAAAAGTATCCACTAATAAATACTCCTGTTTAACACTGTCTGAGAGATGCTAGCAGACACAATAGACCAAGGAAAAAAAAAGAGGCAGCAGAACAACATCAGAAAAGAAGACACGACTGCCATTCTCTGCAGACGCTATGGTTTCATTTCTCTAGAAAATCCAAAGCAATCAATGCTAACACAGCACTGAAATGAACACTAATTATTATTATTTGGTAAAAAAAAATCCACACATACAAATTGGTGGCTTTACCATACACCAGCTACAATTAAATAGAAAAGAAAAGAAGTCCCACACTAAGAAAGAAACCCAGAAATAAACCTATAGTAAACACACTAAATCTACGTGAAGAAAAAACGTCGCCTAATTGATGCTTTTGAACTGTGGTGCTGGAGAAGACTCTTGAGAGTCCCCTGGACTGCAAGGAGATCCAACCAGTCCATCCTGAAGGAGATCAGCCCTGGGATTTCTTTGGAAGGAATGATGCTAAAGCAGAAACTCCAGTACTTTGGCCACCTCATGCGAGGAGTTGACTCATTGGAAAAGACCCTGATGCTGGGAGGGATTGGGGGCAGGAGGAGAAGGGGACGATCGAGGATGAGATGGCTGGATGGCATCACCGACTTGATGGACGTGAATCTGAGTGAACTCTGGGAGTTGGTGATGGACAGGGAGGCCTGGAGTGTTACGATTCATGGGGTCGCAAAGAGTCGGACACGACTGAGCAACTGAACTGAATAGGTGAGAGCCAACTCATTGGAAAAGACCTTGATTGAAGGCGAAAGGAAAAGGGGGGAGCAGAGGATGAGATGGGTGGACGGCCTCACCGACTCGATGGACATGGGTTGGAGTAAACTCAGGGAGACAGTGGAGGACAGGGAAGCCTGGTGCGCTGCAGTTCGTGGGGCTGCAGAGAGTTGGACACGACTCACAGACTGAACAGCAGTCAGAGGGTTCAATAAAGCTCAATAAAGGGAACAGAGAAAGCACAGTTCACAAGCAAGAAGGGAAACCTTAACCCAAGCAACTGGATAGACGCTGAGAGCACCCGGTAGGAGAACCCAGCCCCAGTCTCATCACATCACTCACTCTCCAGCCTCCTCACAGCGCCGATCACTATGTGAAGCCCTCTTGTTATTTAAGAGCTTGCTTTTTCTCTTGTCTGTTCCGTCCCCTCAGGGTAGGGGCCTGAGTCTCTGTGGCCCCTGTGAGCGGCGCCACCATCCACACTTACCCCTCTCCCATCACATTCCAGGCACATGGGAGTCTTGCCCTGCTTGTGGCCCCTGCGAGTGACACCACCATCCACACTTACCCCTCTCCCATCACACTCCAGGTGTGTGGGAGTCCCGCCCTGCTTGAACACCTCTGGTGGTGGGAAGTTCACTCCACCCAGGCAGCTTGTCCCTTTCCGCCCAGCTCAGCACATAATGTCCTTTCTTTCACTGGACTGAATTCTTTCTCCTAAGCCTTCTCCAAGACAGCCTTAAAGATTAGCAGATTGCAACAGACCCCTGGGGCTCAGCCAGATGGCAGGACACGGGTGCCGTATCAGGGTAACACTAACGGCTGGAATGCGCTGAGTGCCGGCCACGAGCCAGGCGGGAGCCAGGCGCTTTGATCTCCACAGCCATTTATTACGAGTGGGAACCCCTGTCAGGCCCACTCGAGATCAGGCGGGGAGCCCCATGCCTCAATTTCCCCTCTCCAGCATCAGCTTCTCCACTTGGGCGCCCAGGCAGCTTGATGCAGCCGATCCTGGAGGCCCTGTATGAGAATCTCAGCGCCAGCCCGGGAGGAGGCTCACTGCCCTGTGGACGGAGCGGGCTCTCTTCCTGCCACCACTCCCCGCCCCCCAGCAGACGCCAGGTCACAGCCTGCACTTGGCAGGCTTCCCACCATTCTCTCCTAGTCTTCCCCCCTTTCTCAGACAAAGGAACTCAGGGGCGTGATCCCTGAGGTTGGGAGGGCCACCCACTTGGAGTGGGTGGGGGATCGGCTCGGGGGCCAAGCCTGGCACTGCCCGGTACCGTCCACAGTGCGGGAGTAGGAGGCAGGGCCAGCAAAACCCAGCAGGCATGGACCCCGGCTCCTTGTCCAGAGCCCAGCACCCCTAGGATCCCTGCCCCACCCATCACCCCCTCTGAGGTCGCATGCTTCGTCTCTCGGGGTCTTCTTAGGCTCCCAGGCACCAAGCCCACAGAGTTCCGGCCCCAGGGCTCTTCCGCGTGTCCACACCCTGGTTGGCTGAGCTCGTCCAGGCTTGCTCCTGCACATGTGGCTGAGCCACCAGCCCGGGGCACCCTCTGGCGCTGCCACGCCAGGGTCTGTCCAGTAACTGACTTTCCCCAAACCACCTCTCCCTGGGTCGTACCTGTGCCAACCTCAGGGCCCTCCTGGACTCCCCAGCCCCTGACCCCTGCCCTCAGTGACCTCTGTTCTGCTTCCTGTCTTTGAACTTGTGGCCAGGAGAAGGTAGACGTGTGGGCAGGTCCATGCGGTGCAAAGGGGCGCATGGCACACCACGCCCCACGAAGACCCTCGAGCCGCAGAGACACAGCCTCGAGGGGGTAGCCGTCACGACCAGACTCTGAGCTTCTTCGCAGAGGCAGCTCCGGCCCACGGAAGGGCAGAGCGCCTGCTGAGGCGATGATGCTGCCACGAGCACGAGGCGCTCGTGCCCGCAGAAGCCAGGACGGCAGCGACCGGGCAGGCGGCCGCAGCCTCTGCCCCCTCGGCTGGTGCTGTGGTGGGTGGCACCCACCTCGAGCCCTTCCACCCCCGTCCAGCAAGTGCCCCATGCTCCTCTGCTCACATAACAAAGGTGTTACTGGAAAAGACTGTCTGGCTAGAAAATTCTCAGACTGAAGCTGCAAAGAGTTCTGAAAAACTTTGTCCCCAAAAGTGCCACAAGTGAGACACCAAAGGCCAAGTGTGATAGGATTCCACTGATAGAGAGAGAAAGCACAGGAGAGGTTATTGAGGGCAGCGGGCAGCGATGAGGGGGTTAGTGTTTCACGGGGACAGAGCTTCCGTTTGGGAAGAAGAGAATCCGCTCGGGAGCTGGACGGTGGGGAGGGTGGCGATAGCTACATAACAGGGTGGTCATCCCTAACGCCACGGATGTGAGCATTTAAAAACAGTCACAACTCCCGGTGCTATGCTATGTGACGTCTACCACAGTAGGAAGAAAATAACGCACGCAGCGTGAAAACAGAGCAGTGAGGCAGCGCCGCCCCTCTGAGAAGTCTGACCGCTCACAGGTCTACAGTGGGCACGCACATGCAAACCCGGATACCAGCTGCCCCGGAACGTGCGACAGCGAAGATGCAGACCCAGCCGACCCCGCCGACAGGGCAGAGATGAAACAGCTGGTGTCATGCCCGCCGCATCGCACACGAGCGTCACAAAGGACACTCTCAGTGTCAGACCTTCATGTGACTCCGTGGAACAACTTCCCAACAGAAGACAGAGAGCGAAGAAGGCAGGCTTCACGCTGAGCAGCGTCTAGTGAGCCACTGCCGACCTCTTCAAACCTGGAGGAGGAAACAGCACCCTACTCTAACATTCCTGCCTGTCAACATCCCATGGACAGAGGAGCCTGGTGGGCTACAGTCCATGGGGTCGCAGAGAGTCGGGCACGACTTAGCAGCACCTTTACAAAGGAACACAGACACACACACAGAGGGTTTCAGGAGGGGGTAACAGTGCGTGCCCAGCGAGGGACCTGGCCCTGGCGGGGAGGCAGCACCCTGTCATTCTCTGCTGGCCTCTTTTGTACTTTTTATGTGTTTTCCTTATCGCAGGCAGGTATTGCCTCTTGAAGAAAAGTGCTGTTATAAAAAAGACCCTGAGCTTCTGGGGACTCTAACCTCCTTTGATCACAGGAAACGGGGGTGGAGGGGGCCAGAACAATCCAGCCCGGAGGTCGTGACCCCTCCAGAGGGTTCCCTCTCCTAGACATCAGAGCCCTAGAGAGTGGAGGCTTTGGAAATACTGCAGAAAAATGTCCACCTGCAGGGTGATGGGCGGCCACCAGCGCCCTGTTTGGACAGGATGTTTGCGGGGCCTGAGCAAACAGCCCCGGGAACGTGGAGGCGCCGATGCTCCATGTTCTTGGGGGGAGGGGTCACCTGCAGGCCCTGGCTGTGCCTGGACGCCTTTCACAATGACTGGAAGATGGACAGACAAGCAAGACTCTGAGCGCTGTCCTCCCGCCCCAGGATCCCAGGGAACCAGCAGGAGTGGCTGGGCTGAGCCCAGCTGCCAGGCCCAGGCCATCCAGCCCCTCAGAGATGCCTCCATCCCTCACCCAGGGCAGGAGGTCCCCAACACCGCCAACCCTCACAGCCCCTCTCACCGCCTAGCTTCCCTGTGAGGTGTGCCCACTGACTCCCTCCCCCGACCTGAGTCAGCACCTCGCCCACCTGCCGACTACCCCAGCCTGACCTGGGAGGTGCCCGGCCACCCTGGCTGGCTGGCTCGATCTCTGGCCTGGTGGGCGCCAGCCTGCAGCCGCAGCACCTTCCAGGTATAGGAAGAGGTCTCATCCCCAGCCCCACTTTAGAGGTGAGCAGACAGCAGTCCCGACCGCACGCCCAGCCAGGGGCAGTCGGGCGGCCAGAAAGCAAAAGTTCCCAAGGGACTCCAGTAACTCAGGGCAGTGTGCAAGACAGCCTGACCACAGAACAGAAAAGAGAGACCAGAAAAACCTACTCACAGCACCCGATCCTGACTCAGGAGACTGCAGTGGGCGGGGTGGGGGTGTGTGGGGAGACAGGCTTCTCAACACCCAGACTGGGGGCAACTGAATATCCATTCGAATCAAGACAGTATGGTACTGGCACAAAACCAGAAATACACGTAAGATAGAAAGCCCAGAGATAAGCCCACTCGCCTACAGGCACCTTATCTTTGACAAAGGAGCCAGGAATATACAATGGGGCAAATAGCCTCTCCAGTAAGCTGGTGCTGGGAAAACTGGGCAGCTAAGTTAAGAGAATGAAGAGGATGTAAGGGAGTGAAATGAGAACACTCCCAACACCACACACAAAGATAAACTCAAAATGGATTAGAGACCCAAACGTAAGACCAGAAACTATAAACCTCTTCGAGGAAAACATAGGCAGAACACTCTGACATAAATCACAGCAAGATCCTCTACGACCCACCTCCTGGAGTAATGGACATAAAAACAAAAATAAACAAGCGGGACCTGATTAAACCTAAAAGCTTTTGTACAGAAAAAGGAAGGAATTTTGACTCCTACTCACACTACCCAGAGTAAAAAGCAAGATCTAGTGTGCAAGGTGAAATAAGTTAAAAGATCCAGAATGTAACAAAGGAAAATATTTTCAGGACTCCAGGGTAGACAAAGATTTCTTGAAAAGGGCAAAAAATACATTACCATAGAAGTAAAGATCAATAAAGTGTATTTCACTAAACTGAGACGTCTTCATTCCTCAGAAGACAGTGTCTGCAATGTGCCGATCAGAAAATGTCATCACGAGAGTGGAAAGAAAAGGCAGAGAATGAGATGAGGCATTTGGGACCCAGCTGAAGATGTATTCTCAGAACATCTCAAGAATTCCTAGGCACCAGCAAGACAAAGAAACCTAATTTAGAAACAGGCAAAGAACAACAAACTGTTCAACAGTAATATGAAAATATGCTCAACGTCATCAGATGCGAGGGAATGCAAATTAAAACCACCCTGAGATCCCTCTACACGGCCACCAGGTTGGCGATGATGACACAGACAGACCACATCCAGTGTTGGCACAGACGGGGGACAGCTGGAGTGCTGCTCGTGGCTGGTGGGGACAGAAACCGGCGACACTCTGGAAGACCGGCAGGGTCGGCCACAGCTCCGATGCAGCAACTTCTCTGCTGGGTGAACAACCTTCGGAAACACACAGAATGTGCACAGCCATGGCACTCACCACAGCTGCACACCGGAAACAGCCCGAACCTCCATCCACACCGTGACAGGTCAATAAACTACGGTTTATCCCTACGACGGAGCAATAAAGAGCGGCGTTTTAAAATGAATCACGCAGCAGTCTGGATGACTCTCACACACGGTCCTGAGCGCAGGAAGTTAAATGCAAGTGAAATCGTATCATATGGTTCCCATTACACACAATGAATTCAAGCACAGGCGGGAGTCACTGATAGTGATAAGCCAGCCCCTGGCTTCCATGGTGGGGGTGGGGCGGGGGAGGGAGCGCAGAGCTGGCCGAGAAGGGACACCAGGAAGATCCTGGCCCACTCGAGATGTTCTGCGTCTTGATCTGGGTGGAGCTGCCTGGAACCTGCTGAGCTTTTTTTATGAAGAGCCCTGTGCTTTACAGACATAGTACTTTATAAAACTATATAGTAAGTCATAAAAAAGTTTTAAGGGAGTACTATTAAATTAATCTAGATGAAAAGATGTTCCTGAGCCTCTGTGGTATTCTTTAATAAAAGCTTTCAGAAAGAAGGAAATTCAAGGAATAAAACAACATGAACCGGAAGAGATCTCATGGTCCCTGATTAGATACTAGTTTACAAAAGCGACGGGAGGCGACGGACTCGGACTCGAGAGGTCTAAACGCAGCAGGAAGGCACTGGCGACTGCTGGGTAGAGGGTCACAGCAGCAATGTGTCCAGAGATGTCTGCATTTCTCAGCTGCAACAGACTGTGCCAGACCGAACCGTGTCCATCACACACACGCGCACACACTGTAACTGAAACCAGAGAGAAAGAACAAGCCCTGGACAGTTACCGGACTGAGATTTCTTTCCCGAGCCCAAGCCGCTTAGAGGGTCTGTCCCAGCTACCTGGCGGGGGCTGGGGTAGCAGGTGGTGCTTGAGACGCTGGTTGCTGTGGCTGGCAGAGCCGCAGTTACTTGCAGGCTCTACAGTGGGCTTTGCTGATGTGGACGGGCCATGCCAGGCCTCCGGCCAGTCCTGGGAAGCTCTGGAAGGTAGCAGGGGGCAGTCGATGACCAGCGCAAGTCCTGCCCTCCCAGCCTCCCAGGGAGTAGGGGCGTGGGTCTGTCGTGGGCATTTTAAAGGGCCAGGGCTGTTGGTACTCTCACTACCAATGAGAAGCCCACACCACGGGAAAAGAGAAAAGCCACTTGTACAAAAGCAGGCTGCCCTGATTGGGGGCCGTGCAGAAACTCCTGACAGGCTCTGCTCTGTTCAAGAGGTGTGTGGGGCCTGGGCACCACGGTTGGCGGATGCCACCCCAGAAAGGGCCACTGGGCGCATGGAACCTGCAGGCAAACGCTGACAAACTGAACGGGACCAGCCTTGTTTTCTGAGAAGATAACTTCCCCAGAAACAAGGAAGGAGCAGAGAGACCCAAGCACTTGGACGCTACAGTGGACAGCTCACGCCCGAAGAATGAACGAGCCCCTGGGAGAGGAGTCCAGAAGCAGCCACTGCAGGCATCCTTCCGACACAGGGCACGTGACCAAGGCTGAATGCCCGAGAGAGTGGCCTTCGTCTGGAAGGAGCCCTGTCCCTCCCTCCACCCGGCTCACCTCGGCCACCAGCCAGCCCACCCCCTGCTGAGGCTCCTGGTGGCCCCAGTTGTGGGGGCGCTCCCTTGCTGTGCTTCTAGAGGCTTCCGCAGACCCCCGTACCCCAGCACGGGCTTGCAGTGTAACTCACACTGCAGAAAAACCAAGACGTCTGACACGGATTCTGTTCCTCCTTAGAAAGAACTATGAACTCGCCCTTGTTCATTATGAGCTTCAGCAACGGCTGCTCCCCCAGACGACGCTTTGGCTCAAACTAGAGTCTGATGGCATTCCGGTTCTTGGGATAGCTTTTCGTTTTATAGACGAATCTTGTAAACGACATCATTCTATTTTCCTGTTCTTTCCAGATAGTTTAATTACCAGTTCATCGTACACGCACACAGTTTAATAAGAGAAGATGTTTATCTATAAGGCAATCTGGGTTTTCCCGAGCCAGTATTTACTCTAAGAGAAATGTAAATATAACTTCAATTTCCATCTTATTAAAATTGACTTGTCAAAAACATTTAAAAAAATACATAAAAAACTGGACAAGTTTTTTTTTTTTCTGTTCTGAGATGAGATGCAAATAGGAAGCAGAGCATCAGCAGAGGGGACATGAAAAATCCTGCCTAGGGAAGGGGCAGCGGGCACCCTGGGGTCCATCATCAGATGAGGCAGTGCGGGGGGAGGTGGGGGGGGTACATACTGGACAAGGGTCTGGGGTTGTAAGGTTTCCAGTGTTCCCAGCTGGGATGCCCTGGGCCAGGCTGGGGTCCTTCTGGAATCAAATTCCCAGCGACTTTCCACGTCTCGTAACCCACACGTGGCCCACCCAACCCCACCTGCAAATATCTCCATCCTTTGTCCCCATCCCCCGCAGTCCGCAGTGTCTGGCGAATATTCAAAGTGAAGGGACCCAGAAGAGATGGGTAACACCCGCACCCCCACTGAGGACCCTAAACTGGACGTCACTGGGAGCAGGGCTGGGAAGCCGGAACCCTGCTCTGCCTCCCACGGGCTGAGCCACCGCGGGCAACACCCTCAGCCTCTCTGTTTCAGGATCCAGGCTTCAGGGGCCAGGCGGCGATGGACAGGAATCAGGACGAGACCTTCCCTGATTGACCAGCTCCCACCCCTGAGGCCACCTGCCTGACCAGGTGGGGCCAACTTGGCGAGAAAGAAACAGGCCGGCCGCTCCCCTCTCTGAGCAGGTCTCCACGGCCCAGACCTCTGTTCTGACTCCCACAGCTCCTCCTCCCGGGAGGCGGCGTCCACCTACCACACCTCCCTCCAGGATGGGCCTGTGAGCTGCCCTGGCCCACCGAGCTGGGGCCGCCTATCTCAGTAAGCACGCGCTGCTCCCTGGCTGGGAGGTGGCACCAGCTGACCCTGATCCACTGCGCAGCCTGCTCACTGCGGATGGAGCCAGGTCCCCACTTGGGTCACCCTCTCCAGGAGCCTGTTTTCTGGACTTGGATTCCGCTAGGCCAGGAGCCGGAGCTTTGGGGACCCCACCCTCTAAGCTTGCTGTGAAGTCTGCCAGGCCCCCGTTGGCCTCTGTGTCCCAGACGTATAATTAGGGGCAGTTGGCGCTCTGTGAGTCTAAACCACGGCAGCAAGCTGGTGCCCACTGCACGCTTTGTTCGGGTCTTGATATACATTTACAGATCTGCAGACTTGATTCAAAATTCCAGATCCAAGGCACCTTTTGGAAAATCTAAAGAGACAGGTCATGCTACCTCGTCCCCCCTCATTCTGCAGCAACACTGGAGCTGGGGACCTAGAGCCTCGATCTTCTGACCACAGGGAGAACCACACCCCCTGGGCCAGGCAGCTGGACGAACCCCAGGAGGCCCCATCAGTGGTTGGTCGGCAAACATCTGCTTCACCACCCTCACTGACCCTGCACGTGGACGTCACCTTCCTGTGCCTCAGGCGCCTCGGCTGTGAGGTGGGGATGACGGCCCCCCATGCCCGGGTGTCCCAGGGGGTAACACCCTGATCGATACGCGTCCAAGGAGGACCACAGCGCCTGCCACGGGATGTATACACAGGCCGACCGAGGCTGAAGGAGGAGACGCTCCCCATTTCTGGGATGTCAGCCCATGGCCAGGCTGTGCCGCCGAAGGCGGGACCCCCCAGGATGGGGGCTGAGTCCGTGGGCAGAGGCCAGCCTGGTGGGGCGTGGGGGGAATCCCTACACATCTCGGGGGGCTGTAGGGGCAGGCAGGGGTGGGGGCAGACAGTAAGCCGCTGAACGCCCCCAGCCAACCCTACAAGGCCCGGCCCCTTTGCCTCTCCACCAGAGGGACAACTCTTGGCCCCAGAAAAGGCCACATCTGTTCACTTAAGCAGAAACCCGCAGCCCACCGCCCAGAGTGGTGGGCCCCAGGGCAGGGACAGAACAGGGCTCAGGCCACGGCAGCTGCTCTGAACGGGTGGTCGTCCCCTCTCTCCGCCGGTCATTAATCCACGGCGGGGAGAGCTTACCCTTCTGTCTCACCGATGCTGACACTGAGTCTCAGAGAGGGTGCGTCCATCGCCTGACGTCACATAGCCAGAGCCTCAGAGGCAGGGCTTTCGCCCAGGGACTCGCCTTCTGAAACCAAACTGGCTTATGGCCAGCAAAACTCGGCCCCATGCCCGACTTCCCTGCGTGGAGATCCCGGAGCAGGCAGGGAGGGCCTGGTAGACACTCCGTCCACACACAGCTGACCTCGGCCGGACAGAAGCTCCTCTTAGAGGCCCCAGACGCTGGAGGACCAGGGGCCTGAGGCTGTACAACCCCGGCCCCCGGGGAGCCCACCGCCCCCACCTCTGAGCTGCAGGTCACGGGGCACTCAGGCTCTGGAAGGTTCAGGGCACAGGAGGCCCAGGGGGCTTGGCTGGGCCTCAGGAGAGCCACTCGATGGGTAAACAGGAAGCAGCCTGGAGCTCAGAGGGGCTGCCCTAAAGTGAAGTGCCCGGGACACCGGCCTGAGGCCAGCCCTGCTATGCGGTAGACCCCAGCACACGGCGCCAGCTTCCTCCCAGCTGAGAACGCACTCTAGCAGGGAGCCCTCAGGAAGCCCACTGTAGGAGAACACCGAGGCCCGGGGCAGTGCAGCGACGCACCTAAGGCCACACAGCCAGCGCAGGGAAGGGCAGCTTCAGCCTTGGGGACCAGGCCAGGGACCCCCGAGGGTCAGAAGGACCTGGATTCGCAGCTGGCCCACCACTGCTCAATGCTGGGCCGTAGGCTGTGTCCCCTGGTGGGAGGGGACTCGCTGGAAGGCTGTTTGGGGGCTGAGATGAGGTTCCCAGAGCACCGGCCTGGGGTATTCACTACAATGACCACCCAATGTGTTTCCTTTCTTTCCCAAACCCCCTGTAACGTCCATCAAGAGGGACCCTCGACCCCAGGCCAGCGTCTCGCCCGGCGGGCAGCAGACTTGGAGAAAGCAATGGCTGAGCCGTCCCGAGCCCAGTCCAAGAGTCCCCAGCGCATCTCATCTTTCCCTGAGGGCCCTATTTCCATGATGGGGACGGGCGTGTGGGGCAGAGGCAGCGGCCCTCGTGGGGGCCATCCTGAAACAACGGCTCCCACAGCAGCCCCTCCCAGCGGCCACTCGCAGCCTGGGGCAGCGAGCCTGGCCGACCCGTGGTCCTGGGAGCGGGAAGAAACGCTTACGGTGCACCACAGAGGTTCCGCGGTGGCAGCAGGCCATGCATCCATTCGTGCCATGACTGAGGTGTGTCCCCCGCAGGAAGGACCGCCACTGGTTTGGCGAGACGGCAGAGAGATCACCCCGCACGCCACGCAGGGCTGGCAGACCTCCCGGGGGGCCCTCGGCCAAAGCAGGGGAGAGAGGAGCGCAGACAGACAGCAACGGTCCTGGGGGACACGTCCCTCTGGCCGAGGTGCGAGCATCTCGCAGCCCTGCTCAGCACTCTCCTTGGCGCTCTTCAGCATCTGACACAGATCTGACGTGTCCTCATGGCTGGCTGTGGGCACGCCCTCTCACAGGGTGGAAGGCCCATGAGGGGTGCCAACTTCATTCAGTTTGATCTCAGCTGTCTCTCTGGCACCTGGAATTGTGCAGGAGGCACTCATAAGTATTTGCTGACTCAGTAACCTAGGGAAACAGGCATTCTTGTGCACGGCAGGTGTGAGTACCGTCTGGTACCATCGGTAGAGGGGAGCTGGCAGGCACCGATTAGACGTACACACCCCATGGTCTCTCCAGCAGAGCCCAGGCAGCCGGCTGGTGCCTCCCTGGAGAAAAGCGTGCAGTCATCGAAACGCAGGAGTGGCGTGCGCACAGCAGCCCTCCTCCGAAGGGTCCAGACCCGAAACAAGCCCACAGCCCTTCAGGAGAAGGAACCACCAGCCGAGGTCTGTCTGTCCTCACCATGGAGCGGCTCTCAACCACAAGAAGGATCAACCACGGTGTCCACAACACGTGGGCGCGAATGTGCTGTGCTGAGCGCAAGTCGCCACCCCAGAGAGCAGGCTACACGGTCCCATTCACAAAACTCCCAGAGCTGCTTGCGGTCAGGGCAGCGGTCCTGGGGATGGGCACAGATGAGGGGACCCTGCATCTCGGGATGACGCCTCATGATCCGGGCGCGGGGCACGCAGGCGTTCTCCTCTGAGACGTATCACTGAGGCTGCCCAGGGGGCATGGTGGAAAGAACTCGCCTGCCAAGGCAGGGGACACAGGGAGACAAGGGACACAGGTTCAACCCCTGGGTCGGGAAGACGCCCTAGAGTAGCAAACGGCAGAGTCGGACACGACTGAGTGACTGGGAGCACGCACGCATGCACGCTTCTGAGAGGGCCTCCTGATTCTATTGGCTACATGGCTCACCAAGAGTAAAGAGAGAAACCCACATGGACATGGACCTGGCAACTTCCTGCCAGGACACGAAGACGTTCACTGCGGCAATGGAGACAACCAAGCGTCCGCCAGCAGGGACAGTGAGCAACTGCGGGGGCGAGCAGAGAGCAGAGCTCCTCCCCACGTGCCGACAGGGAGAGCCCCAGGGTGGGCTGTCCACGGAGGGACGCAGAGGACAGGAAGGTGTGCATGGGACACTGTATCTGTGAAAGCTAGTGCACACGCCTAACACACTTGGCCTCGTCGACCTGTGGTTCCCAGGCGTGCTCCTGCGCCCCGGGGTCCGTGAGGCCAAGCCGGGGACCCACGGGGTCACAGTTACTCTCAGAACAACACTGGTGGCCTTCTTCGTGCCCCCTCTCCTACAAGGAGGTGGTGGAATCTTCCAGAAACCACATGACAGTGGTGATGGTGTCACTTTGATGGCTAATGGAACGCGTGCTTGCGTGTGCAGGGTTGTCTAAACTCGAGAAAAGGAGCTCAATGTCACCAGCCTTCAGGGAAACGCCAGTGAAACTCGCAGAGAGATATCACCTAAGACTTCAGCACATCACATTCAAAAAGACATACAGGGACTACCAGCCTGGTGGTCCAGTGGTTAAGACTCCGAGCTCCCAATGCAGAGGGCTGGGCTTCAATTCCCAGTGGGGGAGCCAGGTCCCATATGCTACAACTAAAACCTAGCACAGCCAAAAAATAAACTAAGTAAGTATTAAAAAAAAAAAAAATACAGACAATAACAAGTGCTGGCGAAGACCGTGGGGCAGCCGCTGTGGGTTAGCAGTTCAGTATTTCATGACAGTCACACAGAGTTACCAGATGACCCAGCAAGACTACTTTCCTGGGTACATTCCTCAAAGCTGTGAAAACACACAGCCACTCAAAGGCATGTGATGAACACCAAGAGCAGCAGCACTCACAGCAGCTGAAAGGCGCCGACTGTACATCACCTGGCAAACGAATAAAGACGCGGCCCATCCACGCGCCGGCGCGCCCGCCGCGAGAAGGCACGCCTGATTCATGCCGCAGCACGGAGGAAACTCCGAAGCGCAGCGCTGAGTAACTGCCCGGGGGCAGTGCCCAGAGGCCACATACTCTGTGAGTCCACGTCCAGGAATGTCCAGCACACGCAATCCAGGGAGACGGCAACTAGACCGGAGTCTGCTGGGGGCTGGGAAGAGGGAGCCGGAGGTGGCTGCTACTGGTATGGCGTTTCTTTCTGGGGTGAGGAGAGTGTTCTAGAATTCGATTCTGATGATGTTTTCACAACCCTAACAAGACCTACTGAATTGTACGCTTTAAACGGGAGGACTTAATGGTACATGAACAATGTCTCATAAAGCTGTCTAGGAAGGAAGGGAGGGAGGGAGGCAGGAAGGAAGGAAACCGTTTTTCTAAAGCCAAGAAACCCCCTCAGGCCAGACCTTCACTGTGGGGAGCGGCTGTGAAAGGAGCCCTTTTCCTCCAAGTGCCATAGGCTCTGGGGGCGGCCAAAGCCGGGGACCCCTTCCTGCCCCTGGTGCCCCATGGGAGCTGTGAGCCCACCCCTCACCTGGGAGACGAGGGCTGCCTGCTCTACCACAACCTCTAGAAAATCAGCTCCACTCTCAGGATCCCAGTTCCTCTTTCACGGAATAGAAGGACCCTCCCAGGGTCACCACACAGGGCCTCTCAGTGCCCTGACAGTAGCCCCTGCAGAGGACCCATCCACCACCCAGCTGCCAACCGGGGCCGGGCCAGCGACGAAACCAAGGGGAACCAGCCCAGGACAGTCCAGCTCCCCCCTGCACCCCGACGGGCAGGCAGCCCCTTCTCAGATCCCTCGGCGGCTGCCCCAGGACACAGGGGCCTGGCGGGCCCACAGAAGCCGATTTCCAACAAAGCCAGGAAGCTCAAGTTCACAAGACGTCTTCTAAACGTGTGCAACAAAATCCGAGGGCTTATGAAAGTGCTTTGCAGAAAGACGCTAACCCGTGGCACTGGCGTGCACCCTCAGCCCAACAGCAGACAGAGGAGAAGGCGGCGACCAAGGATGAGACAGCTGGTGGCATCGTCAACTCGACAGACAGGAGTCTGAGCAAACTCCGAGACGGCGAAGGACAGGGAAGCCTGGTGTGCTGCAGTCTAGGGGGTCACGAAGGGTTGAATACCACTGAGTGACTGAACAAAACAAGAGAGCGCGCGGGCCGGCCCCAGCCGTGCGGGGCCAGTGAGAGCCTGGGGCTCAGAAAGGTGGCATCCCAGGCCTCTGGTCACGCGAGGAGCGAGGCTGAGCTTCGCCCGAGGACTCAGCGTGGACGGGCAGGGGCCAGGGGGGCCCGGGCCCCTGGTCTCCCAGCGGCGTGGGCTGGGGCAGGGCCCCCTGGCCTGCCTGTGAGCTTGACATGGGGGGTGGGGGGACGCCCCCTTTCCAGGCCGCTCTGGGAGCCAGGTGCTCTCGCACAAGACGTGGGCTCAGCTATCTAAGTTTCCAGCCTGGCTCCCTCGGGTCCCCTGGCCGTGCTCGGGGACCTCTCAGACCCAGCGCAAGTTTAAATTTCCCACACGCCCGCACCAGAGAGGACAGTGGAGGCGACGGTCTGAGGCAATCGTCCAGGGACCAGGCAGAGGTTGGGCGGGTCTCTCTGCTGCCTGGACCCACAGCTCAGGGACTCTGGGGGACCCTGGAGAACCCCAAATGCTGAAGGCCCCACGTTCTGCCCCCTGCACCCGGAGGAAGCGTTCCATGACCCAAGGAAGATTGTACCAGCTCCTGCCTCACACCGGCAGGGCCGCCCCCTGCCCCTGGGGAAAGGCCCCAGTCTTCGTGCTGAGGGTAACACTGCTGCCCTGGCCCGGGTCCCTGCCCCTCCTGGGCCTCTGCTCGGCCGAGCCACACAGCCTCAGCCCAACCCAGCCTCCCCTCTACCTGCAGGGCCTCTGCCAGACGCGCTCTCTGCTCCCCACTGTCACTCGGTCAACAGCTCCTCCTGCTCAAACAGCCCTTCCTCCAGGAAGCCCTCCCTGATCTCCAAGGACGTCAGATCGCCTGGACAGGCCCACAGAGCACATCCGCTCCACTCCCACGACACTCAAGCTTTCTCTTCTGCTGAACTATACGGTCCTGGCGACAGGGCCGTTCTGGGGAACATCTGGCATGCGTCACAGGCCCCGGGCAGGCCGGGCACCAGAAGTGACTGTTGGGGTGAGGACGTGGAGAAACGGGGGGTGAGGCGGGCCTGCCGCTTCCTGTACATGTGTCGGTGGGGAAGCAGCCCCGATTCCTCCACTGTGTACCGAGGGGGCAGCTGTGACGATGGAAAGGGCCTCTGATCTCAGGGAGCTTTCGACAGTGCAGGCACAGGCCTTGAGCATGATACGGGGTCTGCAGTTAGCATACAGCTATCTCAGTGTTAAAGCTTCTCTATTAACCAGATGTTGAGCAGCTCAAACACTCTGCCCAGCAGAATCCGGGGTCGTGAAGCCCTGACGGGGGCAGGGGCTCCTCCTCCCACAGGGTCCCAGGGCCTGCAGGTTTCGCTGGGCTCCTTTTCTGGGGAGGGGGCAGCCTCTAGCTGGGCCACTCTGACCCCAGGTTCCCTCCTTGGCGCTCAGGGGGGCGGGGTGGGGTGGTCCCCAGGTCCCTCCATCCTGCCAGCCAAGCGGTAGAAGCCCCCGAGTGACAGGAGGCCTCAGAGCCCCTCTCCCCACGGCAGAGTCAGGCATGTGGCTTCCATCAGGTCCCATCTGGACATCCCAGAGGCGGCCGGGAACCCTGGCCAGGCTCGGAACCCTGCCCGAGCCGGGCCTGGGGCGATGGCTGGCAACCGCCTTCTCCAGGCAAATGGCTGAGGGGCATTTCCGCCCCGTGACCCACCTCTCAGCAGGTCCCACAGGCAAGCAGATTCAAGCTACCAGCTCCGCAGTTTCACCCAAGGGCCCTCCTTCCCTCGGGACCCCCAGCCACCCCCACAACAGAAGCCAGAAGGCGCGCAGGCCCTGGCTGCCCCAGCGATGCGCCATTAGACCCCTGACACCCCTCTCCCAGGCCTCCCACAACCCCTCCCCACGCTGTGTGCATGGTGCTGACCACGAATAATTCCGTGTGCCCATCCACGATTGCCCTCTGCCCCCACCAGACCACAAAGGGCAGAGGCTGTGCCCGCCCAGTTTCACCAGCCCGACCTCTGGTGCAGAACAGCTGTTCCGTACTTGTCTGTTGTAGAAACAAAGGGTGCGGACTGAGAAACAGAGGGTGAACAATCACGGCGAGCATTTTTAATTACTCAGCAGTGCTGTGCCCCTCTCCGATCTTGAATGAGTTAGTTCATTTAACCCTCAGAACCCTTTCCCGCCCTTGACGAAGGGCCTTCCCTGCGCTTATAGACGGAGAGAGCGAGGCAGAGTGGTGCCCACCTGAGTCACATGCCAGGAGAACTGGTAGGGGTCAGGGGTCAGGTAGAGGGGTCAGGGGTGAGGGTGAGGCGGTGGCGGCGGCGAGATGGATGGGGTGACGGGCAGCGGTCAGTCCTTGTTCACGCGGTCAGGGCCAAACTCCTGGGTCTCACCCTGCCTGCCCCGCACCATCCACACCTCCCTCCCTGGAGGAGCACCGAGAAACTCAGCCTGTCCCCTGTCGGCACCCTCCGCATGGGCCCCTGCCAGGACAACCCTCGGATGGGCGAGGGGCACTGAGTCAGGGGGGCCTGCCCCCCGGCCGACTGCAGCAGCGGCCACACCCAAAAACCATCTGAGAAAGCCCAGGCAGAGGGAAAAACCTGGGGCGCCTGAGAACA
Organism: Litocranius walleri; assembly: GCA_006410535.1. Classification (NCBI taxonomy): domain Eukaryota; kingdom Metazoa; phylum Chordata; class Mammalia; order Artiodactyla; family Bovidae; genus Litocranius; species Litocranius walleri. Next base: position 2,241,897 of record SJYG01000305.1, on the reverse strand, counting down.
AAGCAAGCCTCCAGGACTCCAAGGCCCACAGCCACAGAGAGGCCTCTGGCAGCAAGCAGAGGGGCGGGGGGCCGTGTCTATTTTGGAAACCCCAGAGGCTGCAGGCATAGACTCAGGAGCCAGGCCTGCGAGCCCGCCCGCTCGGGCACACGTGGACTTCATTATGCTCCCCGCCTCCTGCAGGCCTGGGGGCCTGGGTAAGGAGGAGCCCCTGGAAGCCCGCTGCCCTGGGGGCAGCCCACCACCTCCTGCCGTGCGGCCACGAACCACACCTTTCCACCCTTGACCTGGTGAGCTGAAAATCAGGAGCCCAGTGCCCAGCTTGTGCGGGGATCGAGCCACAGACGGGGCAGGCACTTGGTGAGGGCGAGTTCTGCGCCGTGCACTGGGAACAGAATGCAGGGAAGGAGCCATCGGGCCGGGGGCCTGCAGTCTCAGCACACCACGGATGCCCACCAAGGACCACAGCTCTGGACAGATGGGCCCCTCGTCCCCAGGAAACCCTCCTGGACCCCGTCCAGGGGTGGCCCACTCACAGCCCGTGGACCAGGGCCAGCCAGGCCCATGCCTGCCTCCCCAGGGTCCCGCATGGCCTGCCCACGGCTGATGCCCAGTGAAAGTCTTCACAGCCAATGACCCAGGCCTGGACAGGACGTGGACTCCCTGCCGTGGAGAGAGGTCTCCAGACCACAGGTTCCCAGGGCTCCCTCAGAGGGGTGGGGCCACAGACCCCCCCCAACCCCTCTCCAGCTGAGAACAGACCTGGGCCGGCAGCAGGACCTGAAGACGCCCTCCGCTAGGTGAGGTTCCCTGGAGGAGCCGGGGAAGAGCCTTACCTTCCAGGCCGCCTCTTGGGACAGAGTGCACGGAGTTGGGGTCCTCCTCTTCCTCCAGCCGGGACCGGGGCCCGGCCGGCTGCTTGGGCACTTCCTGGGTAGGCGGGGCACGGGGGGTCTCCTGCTGAAGTGTGGTCAGGGCAGCAGGGGCACTGGGCTCGGTGGGGGCCGCGGGGGAGCCCTGCGTGGTCTCGGTTGGGAGGATGCCAGGCACGATGAGCGTGGGAGGGGGCCCGGCACTGCGGTGCGTGGCCTGCACGTCAGGGATGAGGTTCTCTTCCACCCCGGCCCTGGCCTCAGCCCCCTCCTCCCAGACAGGGTGAGCCCGCATCGGGCCTGCCGTAGGCCGGCCGTCCAGCCGTTCCCGGACGGCTGGCGCCGCCCTGTCTTCCTGACCGTCGTCCGTCACTCTCCTGGCTTTGGCCTGCACGGGGGCCGGGGGCCCCAGAGCGGCGGCTGCCGTGGGCCTGGGGAGGGTGGCCGGCCAGAGAGTGGCCTGGAGGGCTGAAGGTGGCTGGCCCCCGCCTCCCAGAGCGGCCGGGCCCCCAGCGCCCGCCTGGAGCTCGCCCGCCAGGGCCTCCGCCTCGGCCACCTCCTGGTCGTAGCTGTAGGGGTCGTCGTAGTGCCGCTCGGGGTCCCCCTCCTCGGCGTCCGAGGCGTTTCCGGGGGCAGCCTCTCCGTGGCAGCCGGGCAGCGGGTAGCAGATGAGCTCGCCGCCCGCGTCAGGGCAGTGGCAGGCTCGGCAGGGCGCCAGGCGGACGGTGTGGCCGGCGGCATACTTGCGGCCAGAGTGGACGCAGCCCACCTGGCCGCACTGTGGGCAGCTGTCGGCTGCCACCACAGCCTCGATGCAGTTGGGCGGCAGCTCTGGGCAGGGCATGAACTGGCAGCTGATCTTGCCGCCGCCTGGTGGGCAGGAGCACTCGGTGCTGCCGAAGTCCACGAAGTAGGACTGGCCGGCGGGCACGCGGCCGCGCACAAAGCCCCCCTGCAGGCAGTCGTAGTACTGGTAGCCCTCACAGGCGCAGCCCCGCTGCACGCACGTGGCGCAGCAGGCCCCCGGTGCCAGCGAGTCCTCGATGCAGTTCTCCAGTGGGGGGCACTCGACGCCCGTGCAGTCCTGCCCCGGGGCCGCCGCGCCACTGGGACTCAGGGCCAGGGCCAGGGCCAGGGCCAGGGCCAGCCAGGCTCCCACGGGCTCCCTGAGCCGTGCCATGCCCCGCAGCCTCCAGACGGACCGTCCTCTCCCGCGAGGCCCTGGGGGAATCGGAAAGGACAGGGGTCAGCACCGCATGGTGTGGGTGGGGGGACTCGCGCGCACGCCCGGCACACCCGCCAGCACACGGGGGCATGGCTGGACAGCCTCACCGCCTCCGTTTGCACGCAGAACTCAGCCCACATCCCCTCACACACACACCCACCTGCTCGGACACGGTACAGACAGGCCACCGCGGTTCTCACCTGGGTGATGGGCAGGGTCACCAGCACCCAGCTCAGGGCCGCGGCCCCCGCCCTCACCCACCTCCTGACGCATCCCAGAGTGGGACCCTCTGCCCCCAGTCCCGCATGCACACACACACACACACGTCCCACGTGTTCACCGGGCACACAGCCACAGGCACGCGTGTGACGGGCAGGCAGAGGCCCCACCACAGTCCTCCAGGCAGTTACAAGCACCATGTTATAAGCCTCACCCATGTGCCGGGACACCATGGGTGGTCTTGCACACATGGCCCCAGGCATGTGCACACAGCAGCACTCAGTTTATCTCCCCCGAAATCCAGGTTGACCACCAGCCATGCACCCAAAGGCCTGGGGCAGCCAGCCGAAGGATATAGCCAGGTGGATGCGGGGCAGGAACCAGGCCCTCCCAGGTCTCACACAGCAACCAAGCCCGCACCACTGCGGGCCTCAGATCCCAGGGCTCAGGAACAACCCCCAGCAAACCTCCCACGGCTGCAAGCTTAGCTGCAAGGCAGCCTTCTGCCAACCTCCTCAGCAAACGTTACTGCCGTTTGCAGAATTAGCCTTGCACGCACACTGTCCTGCACACACACACACACACACACACACACACACACGCCAATGCCGTCTATTCATGGGGCCCTGTGAACAGCTCCCCGCCTCTGCCCTGCCCCTCCATCCACCCTGCCAGCCCCTCTCCATCACCACAGCCCGCCCCCCTCCATGCACTCTGCC
>SJYG01000305.1:2226968-2238166 GCA_006410535.1 Litocranius walleri | reverse complement strand
CCCGTCCCTGCCAGCCCCTCTCCACCTGCCCCTGCCCACCCATCTCCATCACCACAGCCCTGCCTCGCTCTAGCCACACATTCCCCTTCCCCAACTAGTACCCTGAAAGCCGCCTGCTGCCTCCCTCCCCCTGATCGGTTTCTCTGCAAAGCCAGTGTGCTCTGAGAGCAGCCGACACCACGGCTTCCCAGCCAGCAAGGAGCAGCCTGGATTCCCTGTGGGAGCCACCCCGCCCTGCCCTCCAGGGTCCTCATGTGACCCCCGCAGCCCCTCCTCAGCCTCCTCTACAAGCTACTCAAATGGCACCTTCTCACAGGTCCTCACTCGTCCCCTCACCTCCATCCTCACAAAGGTCACTGGTCCCATGGCCCTGGGACCTGCTGTGACTCGGGGGCAGGCCTGCACTGCCCGGGGCCACGTGCTCCTGGTCAGAGATGAGGGGTCCCTCTCCACCCACTCCCCACCACGGAGCTATGTCGGTCTCTACTAAAGTCCTCCGATTTAGAAACGAACACAGTGAAGCGATATCACTAGTATTTAAAGTCTGTAAATTTCACACCTAAGAAATATAAGGATAGGGACTTCACTTTACTACGTGTTTAACAGAGAGAAAGAGAAAACAGTCTTCATGCCGCCCACCTCCTGGCTGAACTGCGGAGAACACGACGAAAGAATGTGGGAGAACACGAAAGAACACAGGAGAACATGATGAGAGAACACAGAAGAAACGAGAGAACACGGGAGAAACGATGAAAGAACATGGGAGAACATGATGAGAACACGGGAGAAACCACGAGCGAACACAGGAGAACGACGAGAGGACACGGGAGAACATGAGGGAGGCACAGGGGCCCGGCCCGCAGGGGGGGACGGCGTGGCTCGGCGGCCGCAGCGCAGCAGAGCAGCCGCACCCGCAGCCGCTCGGCCAGGACTGAGGGCACAGGGCCCCAGGCCAGCGCCCTCCCAACGGGGCTTGTTTGCCAGCGCTGTGGCCCCAGCGCGGGGAGGCAGGTGCCAGCCCACAGGGACTCCGAGCTTCCTGAGAGCCAGGCGGCCGTGAGGACAATGGAGACGTAAATGAATGAAAGCCAGGAAACGGGGCAGGAAGAGGCCGGGCAGGGGCGAGGCTGTGTCAGCCAGGGCAGTCGGGCAAGGCTTCTCTGAGGAAGTGCCATTTGAGGGGAGGCCTGAGCCCCGTCCCTCTCGGGAGGCAAAGCACAGCAGGCGCAGAGACAGCCAGCGCAAAGGGCCTGAGGCAGGACCGGCGCGGAGGGGCTCCGCACCCGCAGGGCCCGCCCCCACGGTGGAGCCCAGCGAGCCAGGGCCCGGTGCTAACGGCCAGTGAGCCCGGAGCCTGCGACCATCGGCCAGTGAGCCCGGAGCCTGCGACCACCTGACAGGACGTGGCTGGCTGAGCGGGGGTAGGGAGTCCAGGAGAAGCGGAGGTCTGGGAGGAGGGATGGAGCTGGGGCTTCCATGGTGGAGGGCCAGACGCGCGGAGGAGACCGGGCCAGGCTGAGCTTGAGAAGCCCGGAGACGGCGCAGGTGAGGACAGTAAGGATGCAGGCGAGGACAGGAGCACGTGCGCGGTGGTGCCAGAAGCCACGGAGGCTCTGGTGAGGGCTGACCCCCACGCCCACCTCATGCGGGTGGAAGACGTCACAGCAAAGAGGCCCGAGATCATGACAAACCACAGAGGTGGGGGAACAGAGGCAGCCCCTCTGGGTCAGAGACAGACCGGGCTGCAGGGAGCAGAAGGAGCTCCCCGTCCCCGGAGACAAGCAAGCCAACTGGGAACCCGCACGCGAGAGAGGACTGCGAGGGCACCGTCTCCACCCGGCTGGTTCTCGGACCCAAACACACCGTTCCGGGGGTGCCCGCTGCTGTTCTCCCAGGGGCCCTGCTGTCCAGGGGCTGGGCAGCTCCAGCCCCCCAAATGTCTGGCTTCTGCAGAGGGGGCCCCCTTCCAACCTAAAAAGAGGAATCATGGGGGGAGGGACTGAGAAAGGGTTCTTGACCTCCCGCAGCCAGAGCAGCAGGGTGCCAGGCCCGAGGCAGGGGCTCACTGGGCACCAGGGAGACACAGAGGCTCCCCCAGGCTCTCCCGACACCCCAGACGAGCCTAGCTGGGTAGGGCACGCACGCTGATGATAATAAGACTACGACTGTCACAGCGCCAGCAGCCTACGTGAGCCCTGGAGCGGACACTGAAAGGGGCACTCATGCGTGCGGGCGGGCGCTGGGCTCTCCTGACCCGCGGGGTGCCCCCGAGGGAGCTGCAGCCCGCAGTGACGGCCGATGATGGGTGTCCTCTCGGGGCCTCACGCTCCATCACCAAGAGGCAGAAACAAGAGGCCTTTAGACGGGAAGGACGATGGGAGACGCCTTCGGCTGGGGGCGTCCCGCTCTGCAGGCCCAGGGCAGGCTCGGGGCAGCAGCGGGGAGGTGGGGTGGCCCGGGCTGACCACAGCTCTGCCAGGGAGGGGTTCTGATGCAGCCCTGGGGCCAGGGTCTCACAAGCGGGGTGTGGCAGGGCAGGGCCGGGGCTCGCTCAGCAAAGCTGTCTTCCAAGGGTGCCCAGGGAGACATGCCTACCGTCCCACAGCCCTGCATCCACAGGGCGCCCGGGGAACGGGAGGCTGGTGATGCTGACCACACCTCCGCTGCCCTCACTGCCCGGCTGCGAGCTCCTGTCCCTGCCCCCCAAACACAGACACACGTTCCTCCATTCAGATGAGCCCCAGCCCCATAAATGGACTACAGCGCACCAGTGTACAAAGCCCCGGATTCACACTCTGGGAGCTGGCAAGGCCACCCTGGTGCCCCTCACACGGGGCACCAGCTCATCACCACTACCAAGGCTCCACGACTGAGCGTGGGGTCCGGCCTCACGTGACAGACACTGATTCAGAAGATACGGGAATTCTTCCTTTCTCCAGTTCGCTGAGCCTTCTGATTCTGACAAGAACAGGCTTGCCAGAGCTAGCCAATAAAAATACAAGACATGCAGAGGAATTTCAGATACACAAGGAATCATTGTTTGGTACTAAGTCAGTCCTGTACAATATTTGGGAGATACTTATTCCATCATTTATCTGAAATTCCAACGTAAGTGGGCATCCTACATCTTTACTGGGCAACCTGAGACGAGAACAAAGTCTCAGGTTGATACTGGCGTGGCTTCAAAACTTTAAAACTATCTGTGGGGCATCTTTCTTTTAAACCCGAGGCGGACACAGCCAAAGGCTGAGGCTCTGAAGCAGCTGGGGATGACAGAAGGGAAATAAACACTCAGGATCCTTGTAGACACACCAGTCACAAGCACGCAAGTAATCAGGGCCACCTGGCCTGCTGGCCGCCGCCTCACAGGGCAGCGCTGGCCCCAGCATCTCCCAGAGGCCTGTCCAGATCGCTGCCTGCTGCCCCCAAGTCCAAGCAGAGGCTGAGTGCCGACCAGCCACCCCACCGTCTGTCCAAGGGGTGTGTTTGGAACCCACACGGTGCTTCTGAAATTAGCTGCTGTTTTTAACGTTGCAGTGTTACTAATTTATATAATTAATTTAATGTTATGACACATAAAATCAGAACATTTTTACAGTCAACCTGGATTTCCAATTTCTCTAGGAAAATCTGAAGCTGGGCCTGACGGCGGGTCCACGCTCACTGTCCATCGGCATCACGGGGCTCCCCCTGGCACCCTATTTCTATCCCCTGGAATCCTCCCAGGCCTCTCCTGTCTACACCCAGGCAAGAGAGTCCCAGGGGAGGCGAGGGTCCCTGCTTCTTCCCCCCTAGAGTCTCTACCTGAACCGCCTAGTATTCTGGCTAGGAACTGTCTCTTTTGTAAGTGGAAGCTGAAGAATTGTGCCCACTCCAAGAATTCCACTCCAAGGAGCCTCGAAACCTAGAGAGCACATTAAAAACCAGAGATGTCACTTTGCCAGCAAAGGTCTGTATAGTCAAAGCTATGGTTTTTCCAGCACTCAGGTACAGATGTGAGAAGTGGACCACAAAGAAAGCTGAGTGCTGAAGAAATGATGCTTTCCAACTGTCGTGTTGGAGGAGACTCTTGAGAGTCCCTTGGACTGCAAGGAGATCCAACCAGTCCATCCCAAAGGAAATTAACCGTGAATATTCACTGGAAAGACTGATGCCGCAACAGAAGCTCCTGATGCGAAGAGAAACTCACTGGAAGAGACCCTGATGCTGGGAGGGATTGGGGGCAGGAGGAGAAGGGGACAGCAGAGGGTGAGACAGGTGGATGGCATCACCGACTCGATGGACGTTGAGTCTGAGCAAGCTCCGGGAGGTGGTGAAGGACAGGGAGGCCTGGCGTGCCGCAGTCCATGTGGTTGCAAAGAGTTAGACACCACTGAGCTACTGAACACCCACCAAGGAGCCCGCTCCTACCCGGGCGGCCGGGAAGGTCAACGGTGTGAGAATCCGACGTCATCCACACAGCCACACAAGACACACAAGCACGGGAGGGAAAGCTGGAGCGGCACGCTGGCGCCTCCCAGAGGCAGAGCCTGAGATGGGGCTCTGAGCACGGGCCCCCTGGGAAGAACCCATGGGAGAAAAGGGGGCAATGGCAACGGTGCCGTCTCGGCCGAAGTCTGACACCTGCCTGACCCCACGGGGAGCACCCAGGGCTCACCCCCGTCAGGCACGTCGGAGGGTCACCTGCCGACGATGGCGGAGGGACGACAGGCCCCTCCTGGGCCTGCGGCGGGTGGAGGTGGGCAACACCTGTCAGCCAAGGGTGAGCATCTGGAAAGGGTGCTGGTGTGAGCCAGGAGGAGCAGCCTGGGTGCCAGCGGGAACCACAGGCTCTGCCACGCACAGACGCACACACACACACGCGTGTGCGTGCACACAAGAGCAGGTCAGGGAGCCTACGCCAAGAAACCACCCCCAAACCTAGCTTTACTTTCTATATAATTTGGGCTGGGATCACCCCAGGCTCAGAAAGGTAAGAAAGTAATGTCCTAAAATGTCAACTCAAAAGACATGAGTTTGCGCAAACCCCGCAAGATGCTGAAGGACAGGGAAGCCTGGCGTGCTGCAGTCCGTGGGGTCACAAAGAGTCGGACATGACCCAGCGACTGAACCACCACACACATGTCCTGAAAATAGTGTTTGCACACTGATGTTCACAACGGCATTATTCACACTATCCAAAAGGGAAAAGTAACCCAGTGTCCATCAACAGACAGACGGATCAACACTATATGGTTCCCTACACACACGGGAACATTATCCAGCCGTATACGGGAGTGCTAACACCTGTGACATCACGAATGGACGTGGAGAACACTGCTCGGAGAGGCGAGTCAGACACACGAGCACGCACTGTGCGCCCCACTGACGCGCAGTCCTTAGGGAAGGCAGCTCCTCAGAGATGGACAGCAAGACGGTGGGCGCGGCGGGCGAGCAGGACGAGTGTCTAATGGGGAAGAGGGTCGGCTGGGGAAGATGAAGGCTCTGGAGAGGATGGTGAGGGCGGTCACACAACAGTGGGGATGGACTTACCGGTACTGAGGTGTCCATTCAAAAATGGCTCAGCGGGTCAGTTTTATATGTATCTTCTACAGTCAAAAGTAATAAAATGTGTGCTATGGAGCCGAAAGTGAAGTCAAGGACAGAGAGAGCAGAAGAAAAGAAGTGCTGCGCTGAAGAGCTAACAGGAAGCCAGGGCCGCCCCCAAGACCTCGCCGTTGTAGGAAGCTTCCTGGCAGCCAAGGCTAAAAGGGAAATTGCAGGATGACCCGGTGCTCCGTGTCTGATCAGAGGAAGTCATCTAATTCTCTGGGAAAAATAAACGTGCTCTTGGCACAAAAAGTCAGGAGGGATGTTAGCTGTTGATCAGGTTCGTATTAACCTTTGCTTCCTCGGCACCGACGGAATGCCCAGCACTGGCCTGAGAACTTCCAGCACACTGACTTTATTTAACCATGCTCGACAGATAAGGAAACGCAGGCCCACATGGGCCCACAGTGACACCAACGGTAAAAGGTGGTTCAGGTATTGGAAGGCAGATCCACCTGGCCGGGGAGCACAGCCTGGGTCCTCCACGTCACAGACACTCATGGTCCACCTGCTACCCGCCAGCCTCCACGATAGGTACTGGGACGCACCCACGAACAAGACCCCCGGCAGCCAAGACCTCGTGTGGCCAACATCCTGTTGGACGGAAGAGACAAATAAACATGAGAAGGGAGCACGGAGGTTGTGAGGGATGACCCTGGCAAGACGGGGCCGCACGGGCCTCTCCAAGACGGCGACACCTAGGCCGAGGGTCTCCTGGCACAAGCGCGGTGACCGTGCTAGGATGTGGGAGAAGCGAGCCAGGAGGTGGTAACAGCGCATGTAAAGGCCCTGTGGCATGAACCAGCTGCACTCCCCGGGCCCAGCGCGCAGGGAGACGGAGAACAAAGGGACAGCAGGTGACGGAAACAGCAAGACGGTAAGGCCGGGGCATGAAAATCAAGGGAGAAGAGAAGGTTGGAAGAGGACACCAGCCAGTCACCCACGCCCAGGGGACACGACTAAGTGTCTTGGTGGACACTATTCCAACAGGGTGGCGGGATGCATCACCGGGTCCCAGCACGTTAGGAAGTCGTCAGGAAGCCAGAGGAAGATTCCAGCCACAGGAAGCAGGGAGCCGGGTCAAACTCTGTCGTCGTCAAGGAGGGAGAGCAAGCACAGGGGGCAGGGCTAGACAGCCACGCCCAGTGAGGCTGGTGGGTGCTGGGGGGGCGGGGTGCACGCTGGCGCCTCCCAGAGGCAGAGCCTGAGATGGGGCTCTGAGCACGGGCCCCCTGGGAAGAACCCATGGGAGAAAAGGGGGCAATGGCAACGGTGCCGTCTCGGCCGAAGTCTGACACCTGCCTGACCCCACGGGGAGCACCCAGGGCTCACCCCCGTCAGGCACGTCGGAGGGTCACCTGCCGACGATGGCGGAGGGACGACAGGCCCCTCCTGGGCCTGCGGCGGGTGGAGGTGGGCAACACCTGTCAGCCAAGGGTGAGCATCTGGAAAGGGTGCTGGTGTGAGCCAGGAGGAGCAGCCTGGGTGCCAGCGGGAACCACAGGCTCTGCCACGCACAGACGCACACACACACACGCGTGTGCGTGCACACAAGAGCAGGTCAGGGAGCCTACGCCAAGAAACCACCCCCAAACCTAGCTTTACTTTCTATATAATTTGGGCTGGGATCACCCCAGGCTCAGAAAGGTAAGAAAGTAATGTCCTAAAATGTCAACTCAAAAGACATGAGTTTGCGCAAACCCCGCAAGATGCTGAAGGACAGGGAAGCCTGGCGTGCTGCAGTCCGTGGGGTCACAAAGAGTCGGACATGACCCAGCGACTGAACCACCACACACATGTCCTGAAAATAGTGTTTGCACACTGATGTTCACAACGGCATTATTCACACTATCCAAAAGGGAAAAGTAACCCAGTGTCCATCAACAGACAGACGGATCAACACTATATGGTTCCCTACACACACGGGAACATTATCCAGCCGTATACGGGAGTGCTAACACCTGTGACATCACGAATGGACGTGGAGAACACTGCTCGGAGAGGCGAGTCAGACACACGAGCACGCACTGTGCGCCCCACTGACGCGCAGTCCTTAGGGAAGGCAGCTCCTCAGAGATGGACAGCAAGACGGTGGGCGCGGCGGGCGAGCAGGACGAGTGTCTAATGGGGAAGAGGGTCGGCTGGGGAAGATGAAGGCTCTGGAGAGGATGGTGAGGGCGGTCACACAACAGTGGGGATGGACTTACCGGTACTGAGGTGTCCATTCAAAAATGGCTCAGCGGGTCAGTTTTATATGTATCTTCTACAGTCAAAAGTAATAAAATGTGTGCTATGGAGCCGAAAGTGAAGTCAAGGACAGAGAGAGCAGAAGAAAAGAAGTGCTGCGCTGAAGAGCTAACAGGAAGCCAGGGCCGCCCCCAAGACCTCGCCGTTGTAGGAAGCTTCCTGGCAGCCAAGGCTAAAAGGGAAATTGCAGGATGACCCGGTGCTCCGTGTCTGATCAGAGGAAGTCATCTAATTCTCTGGGAAAAATAAATGTGCTCTTGGCACAAAAAGTCAGGAGGGATGTTAGCTGTTGATCAGGTTCGTATTAACCTTTGCTTCCTCGGCACCGACGGAATGCCCAGCACTGGCCTGAGAACTTCCAGCACACTGACTTTATTTAACCATGCTCGACAGATAAGGAAACGCAGGCCCACATGGGCCCACAGTGACACCAACGGTAAAAGGTGGTTCAGGTATTGGAAGGCAGATCCACCTGGCCGGGGAGCACAGCCTGGGTCCTCCACGTCACAGACACTCATGGTCCACCTGCTACCCGCCAGCCTCCACGATAGGTACTGGGACGCACCCACGAACAAGACCCCCGGCAGCCAAGACCTCGTGTGGCCAACATCCTGTTGGACGGAAGAGACAAATAAACATGAGAAGGGAGCACGGAGGTTGTGAGGGATGACCCTGGCAAGACGGGGCCGCACGGGCCTCTCCAAGACGGCGACACCTAGGCCGAGGGTCTCCTGGCACAAGCGCGGTGACCGTGCTAGGATGTGGGAGAAGCGAGCCAGGAGGTGGTAACAGCGCATGTAAAGGCCCTGTGGCATGAACCAGCTGCACTCCCCGGGCCCAGCGCGCAGGGAGACGGAGAACAAAGGGACAGCAGGTGACGGAAACAGCAAGACGGTAAGGCCGGGGCATGAAAATCAAGGGAGAAGAGAAGGTTGGAAGAGGACACCAGCCAGTCACCCACGCCCAGGGGACACGACTAAGTGTCTTGGTGGACACTATTCCAACAGGGTGGCGGGATGCATCACCGGGTCCCAGCACGTTAGGAAGTCGTCAGGAAGCCAGAGGAAGATTCCAGCCACAGGAAGCAGGGAGCCGGGTCAAACTCTGTCGTCGTCAAGGAGGGAGAGCAAGCACAGGGGGCAGGGCTAGACAGCCACGCCCAGTGAGGCTGGTGGGTGCTGGGGGGGCGGGGGGGGGTGAAGGGCTATGGAAGGAAGGGGTGTCCTCCGGGGTCAGAGGTGGTAGTGGTCACAGGAGCATGTCTTCACTGGAATGCTGCTTTTCATTGACTTTTTGGTACGTTTTGGTATGTGCGTTTTTTCACAAAGGAAGATACTTTTAAAAGAAAAGAGCCTATTACAACTGCCCAGAAAAAGGAAACAGAGCTGTTGGCAGAAGAAATGGACAGGAATGGACAGACGTGAGAAATAGTCACAAATCACCCATAGAAAAGTGATGAGCCCTGGCTTCCATCTTTAAAGGCCGATATCCCTGCCCTTTCTCCTGGAAAGACATCTCAGTGATCTATGCCATCATCTGCAAAAGACAGGTCTGGCTAGGGAGAGTGGGCATGGCTGAGGGCACTGGGGACTAGGCTGGGACCCCCAAGGCAGATGAGGGCTAGAGGGGGTGCAGGGGACCCCGGGTCTCGGGCCAACCCAAGGTGCAAAGTGCTGACCGCAGGGGGTGCTGGGGCCTGTGTGCTCACACTCATGGCCCTGGAGACCCTCCCACGGGCGAGCTTGTGAAAACTGAAGACCATCCTTTCAGTTTAACAGCCAGACTTCTTCCCCTCCCTTCCCTCTCTTTGCTCACAAAGGAAAAAAAAGTACAATGCTGAAAAGCTCCTTAAATCTGGAGTGAGGGTCGAGCCTTCATTTATGATCGCTAATCTCATTATCAACATAAGCAGGTGAAAAGTCACAAAGATGAGTGCCCGAGACTTCTCATCAAACCCTGAGAAAAGAAAACGCTGCTTCTGGCACAGGACGAGGCTGGTATTTTCCTTCCCCAGGAGTCATGACTCTGGTGAGAGGAAGCACGCTGGGCGGAGCAATGAGAAATGGCCCTGCCCGCGGCCAGGGCTGAGCTCATCACCTGCCCCACCTGCGTCCCCACGCCCTCCACCTGGCCCCAGGCAGACAGACAGGCATCCAGCTTGCCTGGGGTCCTACCCGCCTAGGACTTCTCCCCGACTGCCTCCCAGTTGCTAGAAATTCTGATGGTTCTCTACCACCTCCAGTCTCTTGGTTAATCCACCCATCTCCACCACATAAGGAAAATGTGAGCATTCCCTGGACGTGGGACAGCGTCTCATTACCCATCAGACACTTGCCCTCCTTCCAAGAAGGGCCCCTGGATTTCATTCCGGGGTCTACACCACTCAGGTGCCATGCCATCAGTGCTTTTCACTCCTCTCGCAACAATGCCTAACCCAGGGATGGACACCAGGCCGACCCAAGCCCATGAGGCCCAACTTAGTTGGGCAAACGGCCTCTCTTGTTCCCACCGTATCAGGTATGAACTTCTCTAACAATGAGGGCCCCTGAAGCCATCGCGTTGCCAGGTGGAGTCTGTCTGAGGCTGGGGTCAACTCAAAAACAAACAAAAAACAAAGGAAAAGCCAAGATATGGAAAAGAGAGAGTCACGGTGACAGCTATCGAGCCTCTGGATCCAGCCAGACCCGAAGCAGCTGGCCGGTAAGCTGGACTCTGCGGAGTCATGAATCCACCTTGCTTACGCTTTCCATCACTTGCAACCCAAAGTCGTAACAGACACATGGGCTTACATTTAAAAAAAACCCTGATGCCTATTATTTTAGGGGTCTCAGAGGCTCTCTGGGACTCATGGAACCAGGGTTGAATACTCCTGGCCCAAGGATAAAGTGAACACTCCTAGGGTTAGCTTTCAAAGTCCTTCACCATCCAACTCCCACCTTTCTTTCCTACTCCATTTCTCTGAATTGCCCTCCACATATGTAATTCCTGCTAAATTCTACGGCTCTGGTTCCCAGCCACTCATTTTGGCTCATATCATTATCCCAAACAAGGGTGCCCTCCCTCTTGAATCTCTGCACACCCAAATCTAACCTTAAGGCCAAGACCCAAGGGCGGGTGGGCAGATGAGTGGACGGGTGGATGAAGGCACAGATGAACACGTGAATCAGTGGACGGATGAGTGGGTGGGCACCAGAGGGAAGGTGGATTAGAAGGTGGACTAGCAGATGGGTACGTGAACTGGCACGTGGGTGGACAATGACGAAGAGGTGGACGGCTGTCTGACGGATGGCGGTCAGATCAGGGATGATGGGGAAATGGATGGCAGATGGAAGACGGATGGGTGTGAAGACAGATAGGTGGAC